>BHFT01032999.1:0-54261 GCA_004320025.1 Laticauda laticaudata
CCCACAGAGATTTCCATATATAATGTCTTCTAAAGTACCCCTGTGTTTTAGTTCCTCTTTATCCCATAAAAAAAGCATGCCACCCCAACAACAGGTCATGTCCTTTCTAAATGTTAACAATCTAGTATTTCTTATGTAATCATCTTTAACCAGCATCAAATTTGTAGCTTAGTAATACAACTCCCAATTAGAAAAACCAAATCCTCTCTTATGCTAACTCTTGCAAAGTTTTAACTTTTATTCTCTCCTTTTTACCTTGACATATATATTTCAACACAATTATTTTGATCTTCAAAGTAGTCTTTTCCACAAGCAAATTGGAATTGTGTTGAAACAGTATAAAATCTGCGGTATATATTCATCTGGATTGTTGATTTATCTCCCTATTAAGTGACAGCTTGTAAATTTTTCCCATTTGGCCAAATCTAGCGCTATCTGCTGTTTAAGTTTAACATAATTATTCTGCTTTTTTAGTGTACTGCAGTCTTGCTTTCAAAGTATATCCCCAAGAACTTGATCTTAATTCGTGACCCTGAATTCACAATAGGTCAGCCAATTCTTCCTTTTGTCCTTGAAGCATATTCTTTGTCAAAATCTTAGTCTTGTTTATTTATTTTTCAAAACCAGCACTTTTCCATATGTCTCTATCTTTTCTATCAATTTTGGATTCTTGTGGGTTCTTCTAAGAATAAAACCAGATTGTCTGCAAGATGCTTGCAACTTAAATTCTTCCTTTTTAATTTCATCCGTTTTATACTCTTTTTCATCTCTAATATTTCTGTTTAGGCACTTCCAAAGTTAACACAAAAACAATTAGAGGTGATAGTTGGGCACCCTTGTGCTTGTTCCTTTTCTTATATTGATAGATTCTGTCAGCTCCTCCTCGAGGTCATTACCCTTTGCCGTCTGCTTATGATATATAGCTTCTATTGCTTGAATAAATTTTCTAGTAAAAGCCCATCTGTTCCAGCAGTAATAACATGAATCGCCCAGTTCAACATTATCAAATGCCTTCTCAGGCGCGTTCATCTAGAATATCTGAGCCATTTGTTTTTCAGGATGTACCTCTATAGTATTTCCAAAGTGTCCCAAGATTACTCTCATATTATCCTTTGATTTAGTCTCTGCGAGAAATCCATTTTGATGCAGCGATGGATAAAATTTATTTAAATATATTTTAAGTCTTTCTGCAATATTGCAAGCAAAGCATTTTATTAATCTGCGCTTTAGTAGGGGGAAAATAGGTCTATAGTTTCCTTGATTTGTAATGGTTCGGCCTCCTCTTTTGAAACAAGTGTCATATAATTTTCTGACTATGTTAGGTATCCTCTTCTTTAACTAACTTCATTCATAACTCTAGGCAATGGAAAGCTTTCAAATGATTCTCGTAATGTTTATTAAATTCTGCTGGAAGTCCATCTGGGCCTGGTGCCTTCATTATTTTTGTTCTTCAGTGCTTCAGTTTAACTCCATCATCGTTATTTGCTTTTAACATTGTTTCAATCTCTTTAGGTATCTGGTGTAAATTAGCATTCTGTAAATACTGTTTAAAGCTCCTTTTCCTCGTCAATATTCTCTTCTGTGTATACATTTCAAATAATAGTATCGATGATTTCCTCTTCTCTCTATAGCATGAGCAGACTTGGCCTTGGTCATCTATTATTGGCAATATTTTCCTTGATTCTTTCTCCTTTCTCAATTTATATGCTAATCATCAACCAGGTTTAATTTGCATCTTCAAAGTAATGTCTGTTGTGCTTATTCTTCTTTTTCTAATTAGATCCGATTTTATCTTTTGGTAATATCAATTTTTAACTTAGTGTGCTTTTTTCTGTGGCATTTTCTGTGACTCTTTTCATAGTCCTTTATACTCGAATTTCTCATGTCTTAGAGGCCTAATTTTTCATGGTATTTCTTTTCCTTGTATAGTCTAATTATTCAAGCCTCTGGGCATATTGCCTTATTGATTCCTATACATTCTGGATTGAAGTATTTTTTTATTTTCTCCAAAGAGAAAAGCCATTCTTTCTCCATCCACTTGTGTGAAAACATTTTCCTTTTAAAAATAGTATTATTTAACGTCCATCTAGATCTTCTTCTTTGTCCTTGTCCATTTAAATTGTCATTGATTGTGATCTGCCCAAGTACTTTATCTCATATTTATTTCTTGAATATAAGTTAAACAATTCTGTTGACATCCATATCATATCTATTCTGGACACATGATAAATGTCTATTTGAATAGAAGTGTATTGTTTAATTTTAGCATTTTTTTCTATCCATATATCTTTAAGTTTAATTTCATCTACATTTAAAAAACTTTAAAACCATTTAAAAAAAGATTTAGCGAGAGTCTTTTCTGTTTTGCTTTATTTGTTTTCTGTGCTGTATAGTCCAGTTTGTTGTCTACATTCCATTAAAATCTCCCCATCATAAACTATATTGACATAGGTCGAGTTCATATTTTCATTGTGTAATTTTTTATAAATTCTTCTTGATTGTCATTCGGAGCATGATTGCAATCAGGATGTTTTTTGTATTATTGTCCATTATTTCCACCATTAATAATTCTTCTTGTTGTCATCAGTATATAAATCAATTTTGCTGGATGGTCTCTTTAATAATTAAAACCACTCCTCTTTTCTTACATTGTGTCAAAGAAGTAAATATTGTTTCCCTAATTTTGGCTGTTATCAACAATTTGTTCATATTATTTTTTTTAATAGTATACTTCTTGTAGGCAGGATTATATCAATTATTTAATTTCTCTAATTTATGAAGGTTTCCTTTCTTTAACGTCTGAGTTAAGTCCATATTTATATTAATTGTCATCAATTTTTTCTCTTCCAATGGTTATATTTTTATAGTTAGGTTTGACAGGCTCTTGTGGATCTTGCTTCATGTTGTTCTTTGACTTCCTTCCTTTCCACCTCTGCACCTTCTCTTTTTCAGTCATCATTGTGGGAGTCCTTTTGGAATTCAATTAGTGAAACTCTTTTCTGTTCTCTTCCTCCCCTCTGAAAATTCTGTGTTAAAATGATTCAGCTTTCTGCAATTGTGTCAATTCTAGGTATCTCTGTCCTTGCCATGTGAAACCTTCTGGAATTCAGCCATCTAAATTCACCTCTTTTAAAGTAACAATTTGGTCCAGAAGCGTATTTCTTCTCATCTCTTCTCAGTCTTCTGGGTACTTGTTTCAAGATCACAATCTCCTTAATCTTGTGTTTCAATGTCTTCTTCCTGCCATTGCAATATTTGCATTTTGAGGGTTTCTTTGTAAATCTAACGTGAAACTTCTCTGGTAAGTTATTTTCATTGCATATCTTGTGAAGAATTCGATAAACCTCATGCTAACTCCATCCATATCTTCCTCTTCAGTTCTTTCAAAAAGCTTCAGCAATATTTCTATCATTAATCTCAGCTAAATTTTGTCCTTTTCTTCCTCTTGTTTTGGATTCCTAAGATAAAATCTGATACTATCCATCTCGCCATCATAAGATACCACTTTTATATTGTTCAACAACACATTAATCTATTTCGCAATGTCTCCAATCTTTCTTTGTTCTTTGTTTGTCTTCTCTTCAATCTTTTGGAGTCTCTCATCATACTTCAACATCATTTTGTTGAATGTTCTCCATTTTTCATTGGTTTTCCCCTGTTCTGTTCAATGTTCTCTGTTCTTTGTTCATGTTCTTATTTCTCTTTTCAATATTCTCTGATCTTGATTTGAATATTTGAATTCCTTGCATAATCATCTGCAGAGTCACTTTTTTTCCCTTTTTTATTTTTTTTCTTGCTTTAACATTTCTGTATTGAAAATTGTTGTGCCTACAGATGTTGGAGAGAAGAAGTAGAAGTTGAAGAACCAGGAGCTGTTAATTTTCCTACTCATTTTGAAGAATTCAAAATCTTCAGGTTCTTTCTAGACCTAATCCAGTTGTGAAATTGCGCAATTGCAGTTCAAATAAAAATAGCTAGGAAAAAGAAAGAAGCCAAATAGTTATAATTAATAGAAAAAAGTAGAAAAATTTATTTGGCGTTCTTGGTATTACCTTAATCCAATCGGTTAGTTGGTTGACAGTAAAATTTCAAAATAAAGACATAAACACACGCATGAAGACACACAAAAAAGAAAAAAGTTGTAAAATCTTTACAAAAGGCAAAAAATGTGAAGGAAGAAGGCTAAAAAAAACAAAGGACAAAATTGTTCAGGTTCTTTCGGCACCTTATCCAAGTTAAGAAAGTCTCAAATATAAAAGGATGCCACAAAAAATAAACCAGAGAGAGAGAGAGAGAGGATGAGCGGAGGGAGGAGGGAGGAGGAGAGAGAGAGAGAGATGAGAGAGAGAGAGAGAGAGGAGAGCGAGAGAGAGATAGAGAGAGAGAGAGAGAGAGAAACAAATATGGAAAGTAGATGGAAGACAAAAATACCAGGAAGGGAAAGAGAAGAAAAAGCTACTCCTTAAAAGAAAGAAGGGAAACATTATATACTAAAACTTTTCCTTTAAATAAACAAGCAGCGTAAAAATTTAACTTCCAAAGAAGAGAAAAAAACAACAAAGAAAAGTTCCAGAAAGCCAAAAATCCAAAATAGCTATAGGAAAAAAAAGAAAAGAAAAATAAACTGATGAGGAGGGGTAGCACAGCTTGAAGGAATAAAAAGAGCACCACTGCATTTTCTTTAATTATCCAAGGCTTTACTTATAGCTCTCTTCTCAAAAGACTTATCACTTTTCCTAAGCTTCAACACCAAAGACTTAAGATGTGATAGAAACCAAAGAAGAGCACCAGGAATAATATTCTCCATGCTCTTCCCTCTATTTTATCAAAACAGGCAATGTCCTTGAAACAAATTTCCTCAGTTTCTTTCTCAGCTTTGTTGGTCAAAAGAAAAATAGAATATTTCAAGCCTCTAGTTGGCCAGCGCTTACAAAGTTTCTTTAGCTTTCACTTTCCTCCTCCTTTTCCAAGCAAAAAATAATAAGAATTAATTCATTAAAAAAAAGAAATGAATATTTAAAAAATAACTAAAAGGGAGTCTCTGGCATAAAATATTATAAAGTCGAAAAGGAGAAAAGAATAAATAAGAAAAAAAAAAGAATCAATCCAGTTTCAAAATATAAGATCGTGTGTGAAAAAATCCAGTAATAAGAAAAAAATAAAAATATTACTTTGACACTCCTGTTTAAAATCGCTGCTTAATCACTTCTGTCAAAACTTTTACAGATTCTTTCTTTCCTTTAGGGTGTCCTTTCAAGTCTTAAAATAGACAAAAAGTTCTCACCAAACCGGCACATTCTCTCTTTCCATTCTCTTTCATTTAGGAGCTGTCCCAACTTCAGCAGAATTAGTTATATTTCTTAACTCTCACCGAGTGAGAGTTAAACTTTCTCACCTGAAAGTTTGAATTCTTTCAGCTCAGATATGGTAGCCCTAGAGTGATCATCCAACAAATTGAAATCTTCAATTCAAGAGCAGTATGTTTCTGATGAACGATATGTAGGACTGCTTGAAACAATTTTGAAAGGGTTGAAGCCAAGTTTTCTATGCTTTTAAAACAAAGACTAATGAACAAAGACTAATTCTTCTTTTCTTGCCTAACTGTTTTCCTATGTGCCTCGTTTCCTCTAAATGAACTTTGTCTAATTATCAAACCTTGCATGGCATATTAATCAACAGTAATATATGCATGCATGTTTTTTTTTCAGTAGTGTGATGTACAAATATTACCAGAAAAAAAATGGATATGAATGAGTAAGATTTCAGTCCTAAAATATACATTATCTCTGTTTTATCTATCTATCTATCTATCTATCTATCTATCTATCTATCTATCTATCTATCTATCTTCAGATTTGAGTAATTGGAACTGTTATGCAGTTATATAATGATTCTCTGTCTCTGCAATCACTATTTCATAGTTCTCATCTATCCAACTGGAGTACAGAAGAATAGACTAATCATTTGTTCATCAAACAGTTCTTAACTGCTAAGAATCATGTACAATCAAGAACAAATGTCTGACTAGAATTATATATGCACAGTCTTGTCTATGTGGTCAGGCTGAAAAGCAAATCTGTTTATCTGTTTTTGTGAATAATCTTTCTCTTTGCATACACACACATACACACACACTGTGTTTCTCCCAAAAAAAGGCTGGGTCTTATTGTTTTTTTGACTCCCGAAAAAATGGCTAGGCCGTCTTTTCGGGGGTGACTTAATTCCACCCCCTTGCAACCTCGGGTGGGCATGGGCATCGTCGCTCACTTGGCGGGGCTCAGCTCAGAGGTGTATGCAGCGCAGGCCGAGTGA
This sequence comes from Laticauda laticaudata, assembly GCA_004320025.1. Lineage (NCBI taxonomy): Eukaryota > Metazoa > Chordata > Lepidosauria > Squamata > Elapidae > Laticauda > Laticauda laticaudata. The sequence continues at coordinate 6,313 of BHFT01032999.1, forward strand.
GCGCTGATGACCATGCCGCTTCAGCGTTTGGAGCTGCCGGTGCATTTGGAGATGCATGAGGATGGGGACAGGCTGGGCAAGGGGTGGAAAGGATGGGCGGCTTTGGGCTCTCTCTGCCAGACCCACCGGCCAGGGAAGCAGTGCTGCTGTCACCTTGCCTCCCTCTCCACGGACGGGTGGGTGCTATCATTCCCTTGGGCAACCTCTCAGGTTCGGGCTTTGAGGGACTTGGGAAGGAAGCCAATCTCAGGTCAGCCCGGCTCTTAGGTTGTCAGGTGGGTGCGCAACTGCGGCTCACTTTCCCAGCTCTGCCCAGCCTGCATGGCTCTGGAGGGATGAGCAGAGTGTCTGGCAGGGAGGCACTTGCTGCCTTGGTGAGAGCTCCACCACCAGGCAGGAGGGCTCACCTGTCAGCTGCACTGGGCACCCAAGGTGAAGGTCTTTGCACTCTGCCCGGTGCCAGGATGGCAGCTGGGTGCTTCTCCTGGGGTGGGCCGATCCTGCGCTGCGGCCCTGGGAGATTCGCCTCCCCATGTGGGGTTGGGCTGCCCTCTTGGGCAGGGGAGGTATCATTTTTAAAAGAACTGGCTTTGCCTTCGAAGGCAAAGGAAGGAAGCGACAGGAGCGCCTGAAGCCGAGTGTCTCTGCCAGGCTCTGGTTACAGGGAGGAGCCCTGGCTGGCTGTGCATGGCTGCACCAAATGCCGCGGCATTGCTCTAAATGCCGTGGCAGCACGGGGAGAAGGTAAAGCAATGATGGAAGGTCTCCCGATACTAAGTGCCCCACCAACGCCAAGGTCAATGCAGGTAGCACCATATTTGGATATGCAACAAAAGTACTTCCCAACGGCCAGCCCCCCCCCACCATTCCCCCCCCATTCCGCATGTGTAATATAGGCCTTAATTTGGGTGGAGGGGCTTAATTTGATTTTATACCTATAAAGCATGCTGGGACTTCCTATCTGGGAGGCTGTATTGTTGGAGAAACACGGTATATATATATATATATGTATGTATGTATGTATGTATGTATTGATATGTATATTCGGCTCTGTGCTTCTCAGAGCAATGTGAGCTTGCAGCACCACCCAATCAGAACACAGCCAAGCCCCCATCCAAGACACACCCCCACTAGCAGTTAAAAGGAAGAAGCAGCTGCAAGCTCACATTACTCTGAGAAGCACAGAGCCGAAGAAGCAAGCCTGAAGATGATGAATGTGACTTCATCGAAACGTTGCCTAGATACTTCCAATTTTTGCAGGAGAAAACCCGAATAACCAAAGACCCACATACAGATACCCGTAAAACCTCAGAAAACCATACACACACACACACACACACATATAAATATATATAACGTTTTCGCGGGTACTTACATGTATGCTGTTCAGCCTCCTTCGGGTATTATCCCACGTCATTGTAGTTGTGCTTTTTAAAAGTTGTCGCAACGTTTCGGCAGAATCTCATCTGCCATCATCAGGCTTCTGTATTGAGTTTGTTTGTGGGTCAGGCTATGCAGCCGTTAGTTTTAAATTTGAGCGCTAGCCTACTGCTGTCCCAGGATGGTTTTTCTACATCCTGATTGGTTGGAGTCTTGGTCTGTGTTTATTGGTCTTGGAGTTTTGTTTGATTGGTGTTTCTGGTTTCTTCTGTCTGTTTTGTGGCTTTGATGGCTGGCAACACTCTGTTCCTGTATTGGAGGCTTCAGTGCAGCTTGACTTCGCATAAAAGGATGGCTGTTATCTATTAGGCAGCTAGGAAATAAACAAACAACTACCATTCCTAGATGTACTAATCTACAAAAAGAACAGATGGCACACTAGGACACACCGTATACCAGAAAGAAAACACACACCAACCGCTACCTCAATGCCCATCCCACCACCACCCAGCACAGATAAATTCCATGGCCAAAACACTAATCACCAGAACCAAATGCCTGGCAGACAAGACACATATAAAGACTGAACTATGCACCCTGACTAAAGTACTGACAGCCAACGGCTTCCACAAAAACAAAATCACTAGCTTGATCCACAAAAACACACTAAGACAGAATAGGAGACCTAGAACATCAACAGACCTATGGAACAGCTGTCCTGCCCTACATAAGAGGTACTACAGACAAAATCAGTAAGATACTACACAGGTATCACATCAAGACTGTCTTCAAAAACAGACAGAAAAATAGGCACCTCCTCACTAGTCCAACACATGAAAACCACAGGTCACAACATCAAACTTCAATGGCACCAAACCCTAGCACAAAGAAACCCCAGCCCACAGAATCATCAGAGAAGCCATAGAGATTGAAAAAAGAACTGAAACACATGATAGAAGAGATTGATTCCACTAGACTGTCAATCATTTGGAAGCCTGCACTCTCAAATAGAAAGATCTCCACACCACAAGCCAGGGAAGTTTCCACCTCTGATACACACTGCTCTGCAACTTTCTTCCAAGCCTTCTTCAGTGGAGGGGCAACTGGAGGAGCTCCTCCAGGTATTCTTCGATGATGGCCTGCACCACTTCTCTGACCACAATGCTGATGGTGTTGTGTGGCACCCTCCAGCCGTACTGCATGCTCCTGTAGGTGGTCCCTGAGGCCAGGTGGCAAATACCTGGGCACAAACAGACTCCCTCTGATACCTCCAACTCAAACCACACCCCAACCAGGCACCCATATGAAACCTAGCTGCCTAATAGATAACAGCCGTCCTTTTATGCGAAGCCAAGCTGCATTGAAAGCCTCCCAACACAAGAACAGAGTGCTGCCAGCCAATCAAAGCCACAAAACAGACAGAAGAAACCAGAAACACCAATCAATCAAACTCCAAGTCCAATGAACACAGACCCAGGTTAATTGCCAATCAGAATAGACCAGCCTCAAATTTGAAACAGAGGAACTGTTGAGACACACTTCCATACAGAAGCCTGATGATGGCAGATGAGTTCTGCTGAAACGTTGCTACAACTTTAACAGAACTACAATGAGCTACAACTTTAACAGAACTACAATGACGTGGGATAATACCTGAAGGAAGCTAAACAGCACAAATGTAAGTACCCGCGAGAGCTTAAAAAACATATATATATATAATATATTTGTTTTTTCAAGCTTTCGCGGGTACTTACATGTGTTGCTGTTTAGCTTCCTTCGGGTATTATCCCACGTCATTGTAGTTCTATTAAGTTGTATATATAATATATATATTTGTGTGTGTGTGTGTGTGTGCACACATGTAAGGACCCTATATATACCCTATATATATATAGGCACACACACACACACACACACATATATTATTATATATATATATATGTGTGTGGTGTGTGTGTGTGTGTGTGTGTGTGTAGATAGATAGATGGATAGATGGAATAGATAGATAGATAGATAGATTAGATAGATAGATAGATAAGATAGAGAGATAGATAGACAGACAGTAAGGACAGATCGATAGTATATATATACATAATATATATGGTGTGTTGTGTGTGTGTGTGTGTGTGTGATAAGGTTAGATAGATAGATGGATAGATAAATAGATAGATAGATAGATAGATAGATAGATAGATAGATAGATAGATAGATAGATAGATAGATAGACAGAAGGACAGATCGATAGTATAAGCATATGCAAGTCAGAGTTGAACTGTCAAGTCCTTGTTGATGCTCTTGGAGCTTGGTTATTTCCTTTTAGACATTTGATTACCTGACTTGGTAACATCATCACTGCTGGTGAGTGTTTCCTCCCTGTTCATATGTAGTAGCTTGCCCTTTCGGTGGCCTGGTGCTGCTCTCCTTGGTAGGATACTGTTTTCCGCTTCATTATTTGTCTGATGTCTATCTCTACTTATCTGAGTGTTAGCTGCTGAGAAACAGGTGTTCTGGTATTTTCAATTTCTCCTTAGCTTTTTTAATTGTTTCCTTGAATAGTATGTAAATACGGTTCATCTCGATATGTCTATTGATGGTTGAATTTTCTGAATGACAGGCTTCCAGGAATTATATGCATTTGTGGATTTACCTTGGTCTAGAATGCTCATAGTTTCCCAGTTAAAATGATGCTTGAATCTGTCCATGTGTTGTGAAATGAAGACTTTTTCATCATGTCTTCTGACTGTTAATTACTATTCATGGATGTTATTTGCTATATTGTTGTAATCATCTGTTGGTTGTTTCTGAGCCTTTTTTGATGAATGGTATTCTTACCTTTTTCATCACTTGTGTTCTTTGTGCTGTAGCACAAGGTTGAATAGGCAAATACTTGAATAAATTTTATTTATTTCCACCTGCCTCAAATAAGTAACTCTGGACAAGGAAAATCTAATTTTTTTGGAAGATGTTGTGCATTTCCTGTTATAGAAAATATTCCATCTATCAGAAATAAGTTGCCTATAAGAAAAAGCTCATAAAAATCCAACCAGAAGACTGTAGACATTTGAGTTGGTGAACATATATTTAATTTTAATAGCAGTTAATGGAAATTTTTGTTGAAAGCTTGAAAAGATCTTGACCATTTATTAAGTATGGTGTGGGGTAGAATTTCTTATCTGTCTAACTTTTCTGAAAATCTGAAGGCTTGATTACCCTTTTTGATTACCCTAGCTACAAAAATTTCAGATACATTCTTTTTTTAAGGAAAAAACCTCTATTCTTAGGAAAGAATTAAAAGGACAAATGATTAAAAATGGGAGAAAAGGCATTGACTAAATGGCATGTTTGTTAGGTAAATCTGCAGCTGGTTTCAAAACTAAACAGAATATTCATCAGTGATTCTTTATCAAATCAGAGTGATATATAAAAAAGGTCCTCTTCAATTTTTTAATTAATGACTGGAGGGAATGCTTATTAAATTTGCAAACAGCCTCAAACTGAATGAGATATCAAATACTCTGGAAGTGTAGTGAAGTAGGTTAAAAATGACAGAATGGAATTGAATTGACAGATAGATCGATAGATAGATCAATAGATAGATAGTAATCAAATACATCATAATAGGAGGAAAGTTGATAAAAATATATTGAAAAGATATTGAACTGGAATTGATCATAAACTGAATAATAGCTATGTGACATGATTGCTTAAAAAGACAAATTTAATTTTTGGTTACATCAAGAGAAATATACAGTAGCTTTAAAATCACAAGAACTCAAGTTTCACTAGATTTTACATTGGTAACTTTCTATCTCATTGTATCCAGTTCTAGGCATGATACTTCAAGAAGAATGCATACAAACTGGAACCAATGAAAAGAAATTCATGAGAACATTCAGAGGTTCGGAAACCAGTTCTTACAAGAAAAGACTTGAAGGAATGAGTATGTTTAGTCCTGAGAAATATATTAAGACTTAGGGAACTGGAGGCTAAAGCATATGAAGAATGGTTGCAGGAATTGGGCAAGTCTAGTATTGTGAGAGAAAAAATGGACTGGGGTGATAGGATAGCTATGTTGCAATATCTCAGGGGTTGCCACAAAGAAGAGGGCATCAATGTATTCTCCAAAACACCTGAAGGCAGGACAAGAAGCAATGGGTGGAAACTAACCAAGGAGAGAAGCAACCAAAAACTAAGGAGGAATTTCCTGACAGTCAGAATAATTAATCAGTGGAACAATTTGCCTTCAGAAGTTGTGAGTGCTCCAACACTTAAGAAGATCCTGGGTAATCATTTGTTTGAAATGGTATAGGGTTTCCTGCTTGAGTAGTGAGTAGGACTAGAAGCATTCCAAGGTTTCTTCCAACTCTTTCATTCTGCTATCCTCTATCATTCCAATATATAGGAGAAAGAACAATGGTCTTAAATTATAACAAGAATACAGTTGAATAATAGGAAGAACATCATAAAAAGCAATTTGGAGTTTTCCAAGTGAAGTAGCAAATTTCCTTTCCCTGGGTGTCTTTAAGCAGAGGATAGCAAACTACCTATGAGCATACTTTAAACTGGGTTCTTGCATTTAAGCAGGGGAACAAGATTAGATTTTATGCCCCTTCCAATTCTATGATTGAATTAATACATTGTTGCTGTTTTTGTTTACAACTTACAACTTTCCTGTGTTTTGTATATATCTACAGTATGTATGTACACACACACACATAGATACATACAAAGACCAATTTTAGTTTAATATATATTATATATGCATTTCTGTCAGATGTGTGCACTCCAATATTTATACTCCAATATTTTTATATGGAATTTTTTTTACCTCAAATTAATAAAGAAACTGAATAAAACAACTTAATGTAGGAATAACTAATATGAAATGAATTTTTTTTAATTTATTCTCTCTAGAAGATTTTGCAAACAACAAAAACTCCCTCTTCCCCATGTACCTGAAATTTTAATGTACATAACAAGAGGCAAATATGAATCTAGGAATATAGAAAGGATATATGCTTACACTCTTTACTAGACTTGGAAGAAATTATCATCAGTCTAATCTAATAAAATTTAATGTGTATAATGCCCACATGTGTTGAGGTATTCCCTGTTAGGAGAATGAGTGCACTCAGGGAAACATAGTGAGAGTGGTGATGAATAACACATAACCAGCACACAGATATACTGAATATTAAAATGTAAGTTTACTTCCTGTAAATGGGTAAACAAACTCCAACAAACAGTCCAAATCATATGCTGTTACAGCAGTTAGTCTTCAAAATAATCAGTCCAGGGATAATCCATGACAATGACAATCAAGCAAAAGGCAAAGGAAAGCAAAGGAAATGCAAAAAAGAACAAAGCAGGTTTCTGGCTCCATCTTATGGAGGAACCTCAGCCAATCACAATTACAACATTCTCTTAAAGATACAACAGTGTTAAATGACTATCCTGGTTTATATATTGCCAACCCAACTGTTAGGTGACTATCATTCCTAACAACACATAACAATTAAAATTCTCTTGTGTGAGTTATTTTGCCCCTTTTGATATCATATGTCATTCTTCATAAACTCTTGTTTTTGTAACAGTTTTTTAAAAACCTATTTTACTAGAATTCCTTCTGCTGCTGCTATCCTACAAAACACTGTGAGCTTTACATCAAAATGAAGCATCTCAGACTTTCCTTTCACCACCAATTTCTGGGTCACAATTTATTTGCAAACATTTTACTTCTGTTGTTATTTGGAAATGAAACCATGCATCCAACATCAATATTGATTTACTACTCCAGCATAAAGTGGCTGTGACTTTCCAATTGCCAAATTGTTTCTGGTTCAGCACATGTGATCTTGAACTGTCATCCAACAGTTTATCTCCAGAATTTGGCCAATCCTGGTTTTTTTTTTTTTTTTTTTTTTTTTTGCCATTGGGAACATTAGCTTCCAGTGTGGAAGCAACAGCTTTCTTTCCTGTAGAAATTGTTAAAAATCCAGATGTAAGTCCCTCCATAAACAAAGGCTTAATTAATCAGTGAATCACCAAAAGTTGTCTGAGAATCTTGTGTGGGAAAGTATTTATTTATACTGATACCTTATAAATTGTTTGCACAGATAGATCAGATCTGGCAGGTAAATGAAAATGAGGTTTGCAATAGCAATCAGTGTTTAAGAAAAGAGGCTTTAATTATTTATTTATTTAGACATCATGCCAATATCAGAGAAAATGTGGGAGAAACACCTACAGTGGTATAGCCATGTTCTACTAGCAGCACTAAACACCATTGCCTACATTGCGTGCTACCTTAAGATAGATGGCAACTGCCCCCATGGAAGGCCAAAGCAAAAATGGCTAGATACAATAAATGCAGACATGAAAAGTGAACAGTTGGACCTGGATGCTGCGTTTGATCATGCAAGATGGCACTTTTGACCCAAAAAGTGGATCCTGCACCTGGATTTATTTAGTTATGAGATCTGCCTTTCAAATGAAAATTTGCAAAATGTGTTGATATATTAATAAAGTGAAATATATAGTTAATAGAATAGAATAACAGAGTTGGAAGGGACCTTGGAGGTCTTCTAGTCCAAATCCCTGCTTAGGCAGGAAACCTTATACCATTTCAGACATTTATCCAATCTCTTCTTAAAAACTTCCAGTGTTGGAGCATTTACAACTTCTGAAGGCAAGTTGTGCAGCTGATTAATTGTCTTCACTGTAAGGCAATTTCTCCTTAATTTCAGGTTGCTTCTCTCTTTGGTTAATTTCAACTTATTGCTGCTTGTCCTGCCCTCAGGTGCTTTGGAGAATAGCTTGACTCCCTCTTCTTGTGGCAGCCCGTAAAATATTGGAACAGTGCTATCATGTCACCATTAGTCTTTCTTTTCACTCCTAGTCTTCTAGATATACCCACTTCCAGCAATCGTTCTTCATATGTTTTAGCCTCCAGTCCCCTAATCATCTTTGTTGCTCTTCTCTGCATTCTTTCTAGAGTCTCAACATCATTTTTACATCATGGTGATCCAAACTGGATGCAGTATTCCAAGTGTGGCCTTACCAAGTGGTATTAACTTCATATGATCTTGATTCTATCCCTCTGTTTATGTAGCCTGGAACTGTGTTGGCTTTTTTGACAGTACAGTACACTGCTGGCTCATATTTAAATGATTGTCCGCTAGGACTCCAAGATCCCTCTCACAGTTACTGCTATTGAGCAAGGTACCACATATTCTGCAAACTTGACAGCTTTAAAACTTGTGGACTTCAACTCCCAGAATTCTTCCTCCAGTCATGTTAGCTCAGGAATTCTGGAAGTTGAAATCCACAAGTCTTAAAGTTGCCACATTTGAAGATTTTTAGTTAGCTTTATTTGGAGGGAGGAATTACTTAAGTGGAGAAGGGACAGCTGCAATTCATTGTCTCTCTGCTATATTTCTATTCTTCCATCCTTCAGGGAAATCACTGCTGGTTAGCTCTGTAGTATGGTAGCAAAAGCTGGTGTTTTCTGTTTCCTTTCTATGATTCTATCTCTCCTTGTTTCTTCTTCAATAGCAACTGCCTGTGTGATATAAAACAATAACAACAACAATACATTGTTCTGATGGCAATCTATGGTTCTTAAGCATTTCAAATCTTAAAGAAAAACTGTTTTATATGATATAGGCTTCTTTCTGCAGAAGCTGACAAGGTGAGAACCAGGGTTTGTTCAAAGCCACATAGAATCTATGTATAAGTAGAGAACAGATCTCTGTGATACTCAAAACAGAGGGAAATAGCCCAAAATCTCTTGATTCTGAAAAGTGGGAGATAAAAGAACAAGGAGAAATTAAAACATGACCATCCATCTTTGGCATTATGCTGTGGTCTTTCAGTTGGGCCCTTGAAATGCACTCTGAGTGCACCAACTGGGCCAATTGCCAGTTTTATTAGAGTAAGTGGCTGAGTGTAAGGAAGTGTATCAAAGGCTAATTGGTACAGCTCTTAAGAAAGTTAATTCCTTATGTTCAATCCTCTCAGAGAACAATATAGCTGTCTATCCAAAGGCAAGAAATGCTTTGAAACCCTCTGATTTAACCATGTAGAAAAGACAGACACTTGTAGTTAAGGTTGGTGCCAAGTTGGTACCACCAAACTCTTACTTCTAAGATATTGGGTCATCATCATTGTCTGACTTAAAAACAAAACATTCCTTTAAAACCACACAGAGAAACCTATTATCTGCAACAGATGAAATATGAGATGTTCTGAGTATTTGGTTTCTTTCACAGTCAGATTATCTCCAGAATACTCAGCATGGGTCTTTGTAAAGTTAGAATAGTTCATTTTGAAAGAAAAAAAATGCCATATAAGTTTTGCAGAAAAACAACTCCTCCTCCTCCTCCTCCTCCTCCTCCTCCTCCTCCTCCTCCTTCTCCCCCCTTAGGGGAAGCCCCACGCTAAAGCTGTCTTGCAGTGTTTGAAGACTTGGTAATTGGGAGTACAGTAGCTGTTGAGCTCATGTCACAAATGCAGGAGCATTGTATGTTGAGTTTGCATTTTGTGAGCATGCATGCATTTTCTCTTCTTAGCTCATTGTTTACTGCTTTTTAAAATTTAATCTGTCCAGAGTTATTTTAGAGTTGGGCATTCTACATTCAATTAGTTAGTTAACATTTCCTTCTTCACACTTTATCTAATATGAACATTACTATCCAGGAACCCCAGGCCCCAAAAAGTCATTGAATTCTCCTAGAAAATATTACACTTATCTCTAAAAGATTTGGAAACAACAAATTATTAAGAAAGAAAACACAATGGATATATCTCCTGTATTGCAATCCCCATAAATGTGCCTGCATTTTTCATATATTAAATAATGTCATAGGCTATGGGTGAACACAATAAAGTGATAATGATATCTATGGCTGGGTCTTTTGTGAAAACTAAGACTTGTAATTTACTGATGCTAAGTATTATTCTAACTATTATTCTTGTGCTGGTGCTGGTTAATAATACAAATTGTTGCAGAGTTGCATTATTTATAGTCGTTCCTGTGTCTAATTAATGACTTTTTGTTTCTCAACCCCATGTTTAAGGGGTAATTGTGTGGCTATATTTGTCATCATCACAATTAAGTTGTACTTTTATGATCCAGGCAACTCTGCAGTTGTAGGTGTTTTGAAAGAACAAACAGTCTCTTTTTCAAGATTGTGTGGGAATCATATCCACCTTCTTTGTTCATTACACAGCCTTGGTCTGTCACCCAAATGCATACAAAGAAATTTGTGCTACAGTAGGTCCTACCTAACTCCCACATCCTGTTATTTTTTAAGGTAAAGAAGCTTTATCTTTGGTAGTCCACCTAAGTGATATAGCTATTTGAATAAATTTAGTGTTTATATACATAGTGATTGTTGTGCAAAAATGCCTTCTTGCTTTCCCTTCTTGCTTGCATTTCCCTTCTTGCTTTTGTATCATGGCCTATTGCAGAGCTGTCAAACTCACAGCCCACGGGCTGAATGTGTCACAGCAAAGGAGGAGGAGGTTAGAGGCGAAAAAGGAAGAAGAGGAGGAAGGGATTGATGAATAGTAGGAGTGAAGGAAGAAGAGGTTGGATGGAATTATGGCAAGAAGGAGGAGAAAGAGGAAGAGGATGGAGAGAGTGATGGGAAAGAAGAAGAAGAGCAAGAGGAGAAGAATGGAGGGAGGGAGGGAGGGAGGAAGTGATGGAGAAAGAGGAAGCTGGAGGGAATGATGGCAAAGAGGATGAAGATGAAGAAGGAAGAGGAAGAGGAGGAGGAGGAGAGAGGGAACCTGGCTGGTGCAAGAAGATACATACACACACACACACACACACACACACACACACTTGACAGACCTTGGTGCAATAAATAACATAATAGGCAAGGGTTGTCAAACATGCATCATCATGACAGTGTCACATGACATATATTTTCCATATTTCACATATTTTGTGAAACCAGTGTGGCTATATATTTATATATCTACATCTACATCTACATTTCAACTATCTATCTATCTATCTATCTATCTATCTATCTATCTATCTATCTATCTATCTATCTATCGCCACACCGATTTCGCAAAGGGGAAAAAACTCCTGATATGTCATGTGATGCCATCATGATGATGCAAGTTTGACACCGCTTGCCTGTTGTGTTATTGACTGCACCAAGGTCTGTCAAGTGTGTGTGTGTGTGTGTGTTTTATTAATTTATCTACTTCCAGAAATTTTCATTCAGTTTATAAAATTTGCGGTACATAAGATATCAAATTGCATTTTGACTGTGAAGGAGAGAAGTTGTTTATAGTTGTTGAGATAGCCCATGTTGTCTTGTCACACAAGTGCCTCCTCAGGCTCAGCTTACAGTCACTGATAAGGTCACACACTCACAGTCCTGGAAAACTGCCACACTCAAATAACTTTCAATTGAACACTGAGGCACAAATGATTCTTTAAAATACATGGAGACCCAGTGAATTTAAAACAATACCAACATTTTATTGATTATTAAGTATTATCTATTTGCTCTTACACACATTCTCTATTCCTCTCATCTACACTTTCCCAACATCCACAGCGAGGCTGTGAGTTACTAGCCAGAGAAATGGAAGCTGCCGAGTTTAGGATCCAAAAATGACTGAAAGAGTTGGCAGGCTTCAGGATCCCTTTTTATCCCTTAAAATGTTTGCTTTGTTGATGAGACTTGGGGAGGGGCTTGCCATGCAGTGGTAGTATTCTACCAGTTTTACCCAGTTATTTTTTCTTCCTCCCGATGATCAGCTGTTCCAACTATCAGCTGTGCTGGGATCCCGCTTGCTGTCTTACTGCTTCACCAAGGAGGCAAAAAGGACTACATGGTGTATGTATGTGCTGCAGCTTCCCCTGCTTTCTTTTTTTTGCCTCCTGGACCTCAGAGAAGCCTCCTAGGAGCAAAAAAGGACTCCCAGGAGGCTTCCCTGAGGCCCAGGAGGCAAAAAAATAAAGCGGGGGAGGTGCTGCACAAAAAAAGGAGCCATGTCCACCCAGTCACATATCCATGCTCACCTAGCAACTCCCACCTAGCCATGCCCATAGAACCAGTAGTAAAAATATTTGCATCCCACCCCTATTGCCATATGCCTGAGCCCAACTGTTGTCTTTTTGTTTTCTTAACAGCTTGTTTCCTTTCTCTGAGGGAGCTTTTCCTGGCTTTTGTTCACCTTCACTTCTTTTAGCTATGGTGGCTTCAGCCTAGTCTCACAGTATATGGCAAAAGGTTTAGTTACAAGCATGTTTAGACAAAGATGAGAATTAGCATATTCTGATAGTCCATATAAAGCAACTTTAGCCAAAAATGTGCTTTCCTGATGCTACAGGTTGCAACATAGAGAATTGCCATCCAGTTTATCTATTGGCGGGATACCTCTACAAATTTATACAGCTGGATTTGGAAACAATCAGAGGGCAAATACATGTCAAAGTTGGGATTCTGTCTGCTCTTTTTGGAAGCTGCATTTTAAACATTTGTTTTGAATAAGATATCTTGCTCTTGCATTTAAGAGCAGGCAACACTTGTACTTGGAGATGGGCTAGAAGTATGAATGTTAGATGAAAGGAGATTAAAACCAGATAAATCCATTACAATAACAATGCACAGAATTCAGAGCTGGAGAGGCCATTTTCACCCACCCAGAGGCTTGAGGAAAGCCTCCAGAGCCTGGGGAGGACAAAAAACAGACCTCCTGGAAGTTCTGGAAGGCCAGAAATGGCCCTGTTTCTGACCTCCACAGGGCCTCCAGAGCCCGGGGAGGCTGTTTTCATCCTCCCAGAGGCTCAAGGAAAGCCTCCGGAGCCTCCCCACTGCCTTAGAGCAAGAGGCCAAGTAGGCCACACCCACCAACCGTCATGCCCACCCAGCAACCGGGTAGAGAACTGGTTGCTACATTTTTTGAAGTCCATCCAATACAAATAAAAAATCATCCCTAAGAAAGACTAATGTTCTTTTCCTCCCATGTTTGTGCCTGAATTTTCTTTAATAATCCTTTGCAATTATTACCCCATCACCTTACAGACTTCCAGAAAAGAAAAGATGTAGAAAAGGTTAGATGTAGAACAATAGTTAGCTAAACCTTCTGTATCCAGGGTAGGTCTGTTGAAGAGAAGGTGAACAAATATTTTCAAAGCCAATTAGTACCTCACTGTTCCCAAATGAGCCAATGATCATAGATATGAATCACCTTACTGCTTCCTCCATAGGCGTCTTGAAGAAGGTAGAGTAAGAGCATGCTCACAACTAGTAGAATTAGCATCCCACATGATTGTGTCCAAGTCCTCTAGATTGCCATGATGTTTCATGCTGTTTCTCCCATTTGTGGAGCTGGGGTAGGTATGGCCTGTGCATGACACATCTGGCCTGTGCATGACACAAACTGGCCATCAGTTTGACACCCCTGCCCTCAGATTAGAATCAATATATTTTATTCACAAAATGATCAGTAAATGCTGACCACATGCATAAACAGATCTTCCATCCTTTCCTCCCTGCTTAAATTCTGGGTTAGTCCAAACAGGCCAGCTGGCCAGAATTCTGTAAATGCATGAAGAAGGAATTAACCTCATCACAGTATACTTGATATATACTTGAACTATGTGTAGTCTTGTTTGTACCTGAACTTCCACCAGCATTCATCTATTTCATGGTTGACAAACTGGTGGCCCATGGGCCAGATGCATCACATGCAGGCCACACCCACTCCAGCTCCGTGAAGGGAGAAACATTGTGATATATCATGTGACAGCAACGTGATGCAGCAAGTTTGACACACATGACCTATTTCATTTCCTGAACCAACTCAACATATTTAGTGGCCTCCTAGGATCAGAGAGCAAGAAGAAGCTGTTCAGGAACAATCATATCAAAGTGAATTATGCACACGAGTCAAGAACTTGATGTGCTGACAGAACAACTTTCCAGGTTCATTAGTAATTCTCCAAGGACACTAGAGAATCATATTGTCCATTAGGAATCTTGACTGGATGATCTTAATCAGTCCACCCAATTCTGAGTAACCATCTGGATGAAACCTCATAACCATTATCAGCTGACATTATAACAATGAAACCTTACAAGTTTCAATGTGGTAATGCCACAATGACACTGGATTTCAATATTTTTATTATAAGAATCTTGCAAGAATACCTGTAATGGAAGTTTGGCTCAGGCCATTTCTGAGATTTTATGTAAATATCCAGGGTGCTAACCCAAGTTACAAATTAAATAAATTGTTGCAAGATACAGTTCAAGTTTTTGCCACAACTTAAATCAAGGAGTTGCCGTGATCTCTCTAAAAAGCTATCCACAAAATTAACTGCATTCATTTGTGACTATTCAGTGATGTGAAAAACGTATTTGCAGTGGTTTATAAAATGAAAGCTGCAGATTTTAAAAATTATCTAAACGCTGCATTACAATTGTGCTTGCAAGATAAGCTAGCAGCATTTTATGTATGTTTGTCATAACAAAAATATAAATGCAAATGTTTATAACCTTTACATTTTCAAGGAATGATCTGGTACTGAAAAATGCAACATTTGGACCAATTTGGAATCAATTCCAATAAATATTGCAATTTATCATGCATGAAATAGCAACAAAACCAAACCACCTAGTTAATGAACTTGGAAAACCTGTAGTCTCCTTCATATCACAACTTAATAGAAATCAGATATCTTGTTGTTGAGTTGTCAACTGAAAATTCAAGAACATAAAGCAGAGCTGTAAATTTCTTTTTCAACAGCATATAACCATCAGGGTGGTCAATAATAATTGTTTGCAGAAAATTGCTGTCTTTCTTCAGCTTCTGCTTAGGAAGTGATTTTATCTGAGTGTATTACATTTTATTTGGCACTGAGGAATTCAAACAAGTTATACCAGATCTATAAAATGTAAAGGCATTTATATCAAGGATATGTTGCAAAAATGGTGGTTGGAAACTTGGTGTAAGTGAAGTCTCAACTATACATTAAGTACAAAAATTGTTTCTGATTGTTTGTGTTTCTAGCCTTGTATAGGCATGTAAAAAGTGCTTTCTAACAATGAAATAATATGAAATGATCTCAAGAGAACTTTTGGGTAAGGTCAGTTGCAATGAACAGAGCGAGATTATTATTATTATTATTATTGTTGTTGTTGTTGTTGTTGTTGTTGTTGTAGTACACAAAAATGACAGTATACACAGCAAACAAGATAACCATGCTTGGTTTTACAAATCACTAGTTGAACACTTCTCAAGTATTTAGGACTACGTGATGTATCAGCAGATTATGCAAGCAGATCCCAGTAAGGTGGCCTTCTGCAGCTGACCAATGGTGATCTTGTCAGCACCAATTGTTTTTAAGTGCTTACCTCAGTCTTTAGGCACAGCACCCAGTGTGCCGATTACCACTGGAACCACCCGCACTGGTTTATGCCAGAGTCTCTGCAGTTTGATTCTCAAGTCCTGATATCTGGTGACTTTTTCAAGGTGACTGTTTCTTGTTGATTCTGCTGTTACCAGGTATGGCAATGTTGATGATCCACACTTTTTTCTTCTCCACAATCGTGATATTGTATTGTGTTCCAAAACTTTGTCAGTGCTACCTTGACGTGGCGGGGGGCTTAACTGTCCCAATGATGCTGAGACCTGTGCTGTCAGTAGTGCAAAATACCAGCAAGTCCAACCATGTCAGAGTGGTCTAGGCCAAGGAGCAGAACTGACTGTACCCAGCAACCCATGCAATGAATCATGGTGAAACACAACTGAACGAAGTCTATACTGGCTTGGTTGTCGCGCAGGTTAACAAGGACTGCATAGAGTGTTGGGGATCCTGGGCATCCGTTGACAAGTGGGCTACAGGACATGGGCCTGCAGGGCTAGTGGAAGCTGAACAACCTCAGAAATGGCAGAAATACACCATGTCAGAGAACCACACTGTCATGAAATGCTACTACAAAGCAGAACCAGAAGAACGAGGCTACCAAAAAAGGATGATGATGATGATGATGATGATTATGTCAAAAGAAGCAATGCAAAAAGCAATTTGTAGAATATGTTTTTCATGCTTCTTTTTGCAGTCTCCTTTTTCAAGTTTCTTCTGGGAATTAGAAGCTATACTGAAATGGGAAGGACACTACACAATAGGCAAAGGAACATTACTTGCTTTGTATTCAGTGAACTTTACATCCAGGTGCATATGTGCAAGATTGCAACCTTCATGTCCTTAATAATGATCTGTTCCCACACATTCTATAGATCTATATTTTTCAGTAGAAAATGGATTGGTAAATGGAGTTTTTATCTTGGAACCACACAGCTTTTTTGTTGTTACGTTTTGTGAATACTCTGAGTATAACAGAATAATATAATTGAAAAGAAATTTGGAGATCTTTTAATCCAACCTCTTGCTCAAGCAGGAAACCCTATACCTTTTTAAACAAATGATTGTCCAATCTTTTCTTAAAAACCTCCAACACCCACAACTTCTGGAGTCAAGATGTTCCACTGATTAATTGTTCTAACTGCATATGTTACATCTTGTGCATGTTGACAATGTACTGTGGATTATATTTGCACTATGTGTAATATTTTTGCATATAATTGTTTCTCATTATATTGAATAATTCTGTTTAACTTGGGAAAAGATCTGAGATTACATCCTACATCAGTTATAAAGTTATTAAATCAATAATTCTGTTTGTGCACTTCAGAGTAAGAGTGAGAGAATCCTCATGCTCTTTTTTGGCAAGAAGGAATAAAATTGGTATGATTTGACTGGTCATATCTCAACTAAGACGTCTATGTAGCTTTTCAGCTGAAAATTTGGACTGGTCTATCTATCAATCAATGTGTTCATTTATACTCCCTCTGTCTATGGAGGTGCAGCATTCTAACCACGCTAATTAAAACACAGCAATACTAAAATGTTAACCTTGATGATAGACTTGTCTGTGACAAAGACTTATCTATTTTAGATACATAGGTGCAAGTAAACATAATTCATTTGGGAAAGGTGTGTCATTCAAGGTTCTTTTTTGATTATAGCAATGTTTACAACATATAGCAACTGTCTCAATAGTAAGCTGCACATAGACAAGCTTTATCTGTTTCAAAAGATTTAAGCAGAGTTAGTCCTAATCAGGGGTGGGTTGCTACTAGTTCATCCCAGTTCTTTGGTAATTAATTTTATGGCTGGTTTGGTGAAATGGCAAATCCCACCCAGAGGTGGTATTCAGCAGGTTCTGACCTGTTCTGGAGAACCGGTAGCAGAAATTATGAGAAGTTCAAAAAACTGGCAAATACCACCTCTGACTGGAGATTTTACAGTATCCTTCGCCTGCCATGCCCACCAAGCCATGCCCACAGAACCAGCAGTAAATTTTTTTTGAATCTCACCCCTGATTCCACCCCTGGCTGGATCCACCCACCCCTCTTCTCTCCTCCCAGTAGTCCCCATGTGGCCCGTTTTGGATCCCAGGTAAGTACAGGGCCTGCACAGAGGCTCAGGAGGATGAAATATGGGCCTCCTGGATGCTCCAAAAGGCTGGAAATGGGCCTGTTTCCAGCCTCCAGAGGGCCCCCGGAGCCCAGGGAGGCTGTGTTCACCATCATGGAGGCTCAAAGAAAGCCTCCGGAGCTTGGAGAGGGTGAAAATTCACCCCCCCCCATACACTGTGGTGCAGGAGGCTGACTAAGCCACACCCACCATGGCCACTGTTTAAGTTGAGAAGTTAAGGAGGGTAATTCTTGAGTGGGAACCCCCCAATGGAAAATCAGCACTAAAACATATAGAGGTATATGACAAATTGTATGTTATATTGGGTCAATTACTTTACAATTTGGATCTAAATCCAATAATTCCAAACCTTTGCTGATTATGCAATTCTGGTGCTGCAGTATGCCAAAGACATCGTTATTATGCCTATTTCACAAGTGGGAATATGAAAAAAGTACTTGAGACATGAACTTTATTTTGCACAGAACAAAAACTATCAATGAATTATCAGAAAACAAAAGTACAAGACTTTTCCCTGAAATTATCATAACATCCCTAAATGGCAAATAAGAGGGACTCCAGTTGAACAGAGGTGCACCTATAAATACTTTAGAGTACAATTTCATGCTTTCTTATCATGACATAGTCATTTTTTTCTTAACAGGCAAGTGTTGCACAGCCTATCTCTGTTGTTTAATGCTCTATCCAAAAGGAGAACATTAAATTCCTGAAGCCTACAAGGGCTTCCAGTTGAAAGTTGTCCCTCAACTTCTTTATGGCTCTTAAATCTGTTCCTTTGTAAAACTTCATATTATAGAAAACATTCAAAATAAGTTTATTAGAGTTGTATTGATGGTTCCTCAAAATATTAAGAATACAATCCTAGGTGTAGAAAGGAGGTACAGTTTAGTTGGATGCTAGAGCATGTTTTCTTCTTCTTACTTTCTGGTTAAAGTTAATTCTAATTATCAAATATTTAGTGATCTGCTTTAAATCTTTGTGGCTTAAAAAAATATTTGACAAGATTGAAATGCTGGGCTTCTTTGTGGAAGGTCTGTACTAAGTTTTGATACTGCTAGATCTATCCTTAAGCAATGAATTTAGGACATAGGCCTCCAAACAAGCTTGAGTAGGTGTCATACCCCAATATTTATTATTTGATTCCAAAAGGATTTGCTCCAAACTCCTATTTACCATCTATTCCAATTATGAAATTTCATAAGACAAGCACTTTAGCCAAGATAGATGCTTTGCCTTAGTCAATCTTTTAGATGTTTTAAGCATTCTGAGCCATGGTGCATTAGAGTGCAGTACTGCAGGCTATTTCTACCTATTGCTACATGCAATTTGGCAATTCAAATCTCACCAGGCTCAAAGTTGACTCAGCCTTCCATCTTTCCAAGGTGGGTAAAATGAGGACCCAGATTGTTGGGGGCAATATGCTGACTTTGTAAACAACTTAGGAAGGGCTGTAAAATGGAATATAAGTCTAACCGCTATTTCTATTCTCCTATGTACCTTTGGTTATGTCCATGTGGTGATGGATGAATAGCTACTCTAAACCACATGTTGTTATAAAGGTAAAGATAAAAAAAGATAAAAGAAAAGGTTTTCCTGTACAATTATGGTGGACTGTAGAGAGTCCATCAAAGTTCATCTTTGTTTCTTAACCAAATGAGCCAATGTTGTCCGAATACTTTTTCTGTGGTCATGTGGCCTGCATAACTATATGCCGAGTGCATAAAATGCTGTTACCTTCACATTGAAGTGGTACCTATTTATCTACACACATTTGCATGCTTTCAAACTGCTAGATGAGCAGGAGCTGGGGGCAGGAATGGAAGCTCCCTCTGTCATGTGGTACTTGGGTTTCAAACTTCTGACTTTCCAGTCAGCAAGCCCTGCATCTTAACCACTAGGCCACCGAGTTATTATATTGTATCCTATATATGAACTCTAAGCAGACCTTATATATAATAACTTGAAGAAATTTCAAGTATGAGTTGTACTGAATGTTAATTCTTTCAAACAAGGAATTAAAAGGGCCAATTGAGTTGCTCAGTTTTGTGCTACCATTTGTCTGATACACAACATGAAATTTGGAACTTTGATATTGTTGTCAAGCAAATACTATAGGTATCCATATATTAATCAGGAGTCAAGGAAGGAGACACAAACAAACAGCAACTTCCACCCTCCCCAACAAAACTCAAATCACTATAAATGAACACTCCAAGATACCCTATTTAAAGCAGAGAATTTTTGTTTTGAGTATCCAAAAGAATGAGTGGGTATGAGTGGGAGGACCACAACTATTTAGGAACCAGATTACATACTTCAAAGGAGTATTAAGTGTTCTGCAGCTTGACTATTGGTGGGTGGGTACAGGGATTATCATGATATGATAGTTTTGATGGTGATGTTTCTCAATCAGATCATAGGGCCCCAAAGTTTGGGTAGGTCCCAACAACTAATCGACTAAAGTCATGACCATGTACTTGTACATGGCAAAGTACTTGTTTTTCACATTAAATGATTGTTGCATTTCTTAAAGCAAAAGCAATAACCTATGGATATTGTTTGAAATTTTGTGAAAGATTTCATGAACATATGGAGCAATATGTTCATACCTATTGCATACCATCTGTTGTCTAGGTTTAAAGGCACATTCATTTTACTTACAATTCATAAAGAAAATGAAGAATGGAAATGACCCATGTGTAGCAATTTGGCTGAGAGTTAAGCAGGTGCAGCTTTAAACATAAAGCATATTTGTGACTACAAAATGACTGTTTACTTGTTCCCTTGCGAGTATTTGGCCATTACTAGCAAACAAATACATGCCAGCTCCTTATGTTTCTATCCAGTGTGCTGGGAAGAAAACCAACAGAACTATAACCCTTTTCAAACACAATGTTAAAAGTTGTATTCTAGTGTGCAACTTGCAGGATGTCATAAAAACAAGACAATATTTATTCATGCATGAATATAAAGGTATCCAGTATTTTGATACCACATTGCTAGGAGTTGCATTAACAGAGGGATACAATTGAGATCAAGTGAGTTACTAATACCATTCTATAAAGCCTTAGTAAGACCACACCTAGAGGACTGCATCCAGTTTTGGTGACCACACTATAAAAAAGAAGTTGAGACTCTAGAAAAAGTACAGAGAAGACCAACCAGGATGATTAGGGGACTGGAGACTAAAACATATGAAGAACAGTTATAGGAACTGGACATGGCTAGTCTAATGAAGAGAAGGACCAGGGGAGACATGACAGCAGTCTTCCAATATTTGAGGAGCTGCCACAGAGAGGAAAGGATCAAGCTATTTTCTAAAGCACCTGTAGGCCAGGCAAGGAATAATGGACGGAAACTGAACAAGGAGAGATTCAACCAGGAAACAAGGAGAAACTTTCTGACAGTGAGAACAATCAACCAATGGAACAGAAGTTGCCTCTCAGAAGTTGTGGGAGCACCATCACTTGAGACTTTCAAGAAGAGATTGGACTGCCATCTGTCAGAAATGGTGTAGGGTCTCCCACTTGGGGGGGGGGGTTGGACTAGATGACCTATAAGGTCCTTTCCAACTCTGATTATCTTTTACATAGCGAAGTCTCAAATACAGAAATATGTGGATCATAACTGACTTCCTTTCTTGTCTTGGGTATCACTATTTTTTGCATAGGTTCAACTGGTGCTTCTTCTCAATAAGAGGAACATGCATTTTCTGTCCTCCCCTGCCCATGATGTGTTTTGCAATGTAGCTCTAAATTAACCTAATATGCACTTTTAACTATCTACCCAGGAATAACTAGGATCATGATGGCGAACCTATGGCATGTGTGCAGAGATGGCACATAGAGCCCTCTCTGCAGGCATGCAAGCTGTCACCCCAGCTCAGCTCCACTATGCATACATGCGCACCTCCAGCTGGCAAGCTGCTCTTTGGGTCTCTGCTGCACATGCACAAGGGACAGGGTGCATGCAGGAGGAAATGAACACATTGTATTTTTAGGGGGTTGAGCACATTCAGGCATGCACTTTGGGCACTTAGTGCCAAAAAGATTAGCCATCACTGAACTAGGATAAAAGATAAATGAATTTTCCTCCAACCTGAAAACAGTTCCTGGTGATTTGTTATATGCATTTCCAGAAAGCATAGTTTTCTGGAAAGGCAGCAGAGGGTATGTCCTGAAGTTGCCCCATCAACACACTAAACATTTAACGAGGGTGAAGTAACTGTAAAGGACCAGAGCATTTTTAATACTATTAGGATCAGCATTACAAAGTTATTGCTGTTCCTTTTTTAAGGCAGTACAACCAGAAGTTCAATAACATAAGCAGAAAAAAAATACTCAGTTCTAATTTTAGTGTCTTTTCCATGATCTGTGATCTATGATTCCATGATATGCTCTGTCTTGAGACTACCAAAAACCATACACATAATTTCATCACTGTTCACTCCAATACGTCTACCTCTACACCTCTATTTATCATCTTCTTTCCTTCCTCCTTCCTTCCTTTCTTCTCCTTAACTTTCAGCATTCATGTTTATTGAAATTTGAAAGGTTATTTTAACTGGGTCTTTTTGTGTGAACAAGTGTGATATACTGCCCTTCCTGATACAAATAGATAGGTATAAATTTGCTAATAATGTATTTTAGATAATAATTCTAATATTCTATAAATTACACATTTACTGTACATATTCTGAAACATACGCAAGCATACTACATCTATGCATGCACATCAACATATGAATAAATGTTTTTACCCCAAAAAGTAAAAAAAAAAAAACAACCTTGTATTATTTTGGCCTATTCTTGTTCCCCCAAATGAGAAGGAAGCAGACACCAGCATACTAGCTAAACATCTGTTGTCATAAATAATAAATCCCAATAACCTATATTCAGATCGCAATAAGAAAAAAGATGTTCCAGATGTTGCAATATTAAGGGAAACAAAAAAACAGCAAGAGTTATGAATGCATTGGGACAAAATAATATCAGGAAGAATAAACAGTTTCTCCCAAGAAAGAAAATAAATTATCATGTTTTAAAAGAGGTAAAGTTAACTGATACAATGAATAGTGCACAGGTGCATAAACAGACCACAACTTTAATTGTTGTATTTGTATCACTTTACCATCAGGAGCACAAGGCAGATTATGTTGGGTGTAACATCATTTTATCTCCACAATAACCAGATTGATGTAGGTTAGTCAGCAAGAGAATGAATAGCAACCTTTGAGCTTCTGTAGCCAGAAGCTGACTCTTTAATTACCTCTCATTAATTATGAAACAAATAAAAATCCACGTGACTGATATAAAATATAAATAAGAATTGTATTTGGTTAAACTCTGAATGATAAGCATCTTGCATTACTACTTAATTAATCAAAAGGTTACCATTCCTATGCACTGCAGTATGTGTGTCAACTCTGAAGCCATTTTGGAGCGTCTTCAGGGCTGCCACAGCGAGGCTGGTTGGAGCTTTGGGAATAGGATGGGGAATAGAATTCTGACCTAGGCTTCCCAAGATCTTGAAGCAGGCTCCTTGTCCCGATAAAACCCCTTCTATTTAGGTTAAAGGGAATTCTCTAGCAAAGCCCTGGCAAACAGTCTTTCATGAGATTTTACAACTACAAACCTTTATCAGGCTTGGAGAGTTGCCAGGATGATATCTTCCAAACGCCATGCTGTAACAGCAATTACTTGGCAAGAGGTGAGGAACAGATCTTCACCCTAATGAATTGAACTAATTGTTTCCTGCAAACATCACTCCCCTTTCGCTCTTCTTTATTCCCTATGGGAGGGGCCATTCACCAGCCACCTGAGCCCTTACTCCCGTGTCGACCTTTGTTCCTCAACTGTTTCTTCTCCTGGCAGCTCTTTGCATGCACACACTGGGAACAGGCTCTAGCTGTTCTTCTGCCCCACTGATCTCCGACTCCGAAGGCAGCTGATAACTGTCAGGCGGCCCTGGCCCCTTCTCTGCCTTTGATGCAGAGCACTCATCAGAGCCTTCCCCAGACTCCAGGATTGGTCCATGTTCCTCCCCAAACTCATCACTGTCCAAATCTGCGACCAGCTCAACCGGCCACTGGTGGGCCACAACATAGAGATAGCTGGGGATTTGTCATCAAAATAAAATTCTTTCTCCTGGAAACCAAGGATGTTCCTACAAGGTGCTGGGGAGGCATGGACTGAAGCCAGCTGGAGTTCAGAGTGTGACCTAGTTGGGCCATGTGATGGACATGTCGATTGGGGGGGATTTTTAATTTGGATGGGGAAAACCTCAGAACTGCACAATCGGGTTTTCACTGGATGTGCCAATGTGATGTGCCTAATAAATTTTGGCTTTAAGGAGGATCTTGGCCTCAGAGTTTTGATGGCATTGGGTCTGTTAGTTGAAACTTTGACAATATGTTTTAAAAGGCAGATCTCAAAGCTAGGTCAACACGGCGATGACCCAATGCAAATGTATTTCTTCACTATGCTTTACAGGAAACGTCTATCACCATCCTGAATTAATAATCAGAAGCAGTCTTGTTACAAGTACCAATCCAGGAAGGGAAATGGGTCATGCTATAGGAATCAGTTGGAAACCTTGCTGAAAAATCTCTATCACAAGGTTAGTCAGCATCCTTGAGATCAAACAATTTAAAGCACAATGGGCCTAATCAGGCCCAAGCTAAAATCTCTACTAACACAATGTTCAGATGGCAGCTACATAGATTCATTCAGAAAGCCCTTGACATCTCAATTGAATTCTCATAAAAAAGTAATTATGGGCATGAATAGTTCACTTGCCCTCAGAACAACCTAGAAATCAGCATGGTGCTCCTTGTCTAATATGCTTGTTATAGAAATAAGTTTGTACTACACTTTTGTCATGCACATTTTGTTAAAATTGTAAATAGACAGTGATTAGCAGATATCTTTTTAAAAATTACTATGCTATTAATAGTTCATTGTATTTTCTTTTTAATTTGACTGGTGTTTTAAGGCATTCATTTCTTTGGACTACCCATGTATTTATTATCTACCTGAATGTAAAATATGTTTATAATTTTCTGCATCATTTCTTATCCAGTTTTGTGATGCACGTTTATATTTCTGTAAATGCACAATTAAAGTGGACCTTCTTGGATGCTGATACTGATAGGTTAAGCGAGACATTTTACAAAACAACCAAACTAAATCAGGGAGCCAGATATATCAATATAAACACTTCAGTTTCTTACATTTTTTTAAAAAGTCAATATTGATTACAATAATCCCTTTGTTATGCAACCTCTAACATGGATAGATTTGGTGTAACAAATCCACTTAAAATAATACTCTTTCTAAACATTCTGTGTGATACAGATAGTCTTATCCTTTGAGCCTTGTAAGAAGAGCACATTGGGAAATCAGCTCAATGTCACAAAGGAAAAGATACATAAGCCATGGGTTGTGAAGCAATAACGCAAGAATAACTAAAATATAATATAGCTTTCAACTTCTCATTGGTAAAGCTGTCTGGAAGCTCTGCAATGATTTGGAAATCTTTGAGAAGGTACATCACAATAGGAAGATATTAATGCTTTGTCTTTTGGGAAAATATGTTTGTCTATCTATACGTGTGTGTTGCTTTCACACACACATAGAAATAGGCAGACAAACATATTTTACAAAAAGATAGTGTTAACCATGTTAAAAGCCAGATGAGGATCTTATAGGGAGACATTTTTATTTAGGGAATTAAACAAGAAAAGCCAGCTGCAGACATTGGCAGACTTTGAGCCAATCAATGCTTCTCAGTCCAATCCACCTCACAAGGTTGTTGTTGTAGGGAAAATAGAAGGTAGGAGGAGTGTTTGACCTATTCGTTGTTTTGAAATATTTGTAAAAATAATAGAGGAAGGGGAAGGAGAAGGAAAGGAAAGGAAAGGAAAGGAAGACCGCTGTCAAGGCCATTACTTTTTGAACCGTTGTTATGTTCAGGAAGAGGGGACACAGTGTCTCAGTGGCTATGACACTAAGCTTGTGAATCATAAAGATTGACATTTTGGCAGTTCGAATCTCTAGCATCACGTAACAGAGTGAGCTCCTATTTCTTGTCCCAGTTTCTGCCAACCTAGCAGTTTGAAAGCATGTAAAAAATGCAAGTAGAAAAATAGGGACCACCTTGATGGGAAGGTAACAGTGTTCTGTGTGGCTTCGGTGTTTAGTCATGCCAGCCACATGACCAGGGAGACATCTTTGGATTGCGCTGGCTCTTCGGCTTTGTAATGGAGATGAGCACCACCTCCTAAAGCCGGAAACGACTAGCATATATGTGCTAGGGAACCTTTACCTTTACCTTTATGTTCAGGAAAATCATTTCCATGTAGAATCTGCCAGCCCACTTCTCAAGATACCAAAAAGCTTGGATGTGAGATGATCCTTTGCTTTGCCTTTCCTTTGAGCCCATACTGACTCCTGATGGCTGCCTGGACAAATCCCTATAGTTTTTCTTGGCAAGATTTCAGAAGTCGTTTGTGTTACTTGCTTCTTAGAGCTGTGAGAGAAATCTAGATGGCCTTGTACCTCAGGCAGGACTGAAACTCACATCCTCCTGGTTTCTACCTTATTTCTTTTTTTAAGAATACAATAAATGCAGGCCTAA
Organism: Laticauda laticaudata; assembly: GCA_004320025.1. NCBI lineage: Eukaryota > Metazoa > Chordata > Lepidosauria > Squamata > Elapidae > Laticauda > Laticauda laticaudata. The sequence goes on from BHFT01032999.1 coordinate 32,867, forward strand.
AAAGAAGGGAGTAAATGAGGGGACATTTTTTTCCTTGTAGAAAAAGGCTTAGAGGAGCATGAATAGGGCAATCAAATTATCTTGAACACTGTTGTAGTGAACTAAATCTGCACTTTTCCTCACTTTCTTGCTTTGCTTGAAAGTAATCTGTGCTATATACACTTCCATTTTGAGAAATAAACATGCAAAGAAGTCATACCTTTATAATTTGTGGAGACTACCATATGCGATGTATGGCTTTATATTAAGAAAACAATATTTTTCATCACTTGGCACATCTGAAATATTGAGAACTTGAGGTGATGCTCCCCTAAAATGTCTACCACATGGAATAAATTTGGACTGTCACAAAAGAATGCAATATTGGTTGAGATTTTTTTAGAAGAAAAAATGGTTACCATGCTCTCCTTTTAACCTTACTGTCAATTCATTAAACATTCCTATGCCTGTTTTGAGTTGCCATAAGCAAGGGTGGGGTCTGATATTTTAAAATCAGAAGTACATTCTACCCTTATCTACAAAGATTGTAGCTAGACTACCAGATCTTCTGCCTGTAAAAATCCTTTATTGGAGAATGTGATTGATGACACCCTGCCCTTGAGTGTGCTTCATTGGAGAATCTGATTTATGATACATCCAGTGGAGAGGGGGAAAACAGGGTCACAGATAACTCTACATGTGGCAGAGTTGGCTTCATTTAGGTTAATGCCAGCATGTTGCTCCTAATAAATCTTTTGAATTTTTTGAAGCTTGACTCGAAGCTCATAATTATTTAGGGCAATCGCCGGAAACTTCACACCTACTCCTTCCACCAAAATGTTTCTTATGCATTTTGTCAGGCTAATTTTTTTCAGGGCATATGAGCATCTTCTCAGCTAAATAATTGTCTTCCTTCCTTCCTTCCTTCCTTCCTTCCTTCCTTCCTTCCTTCCTTCCTTCCTTCCTTTCTTTTTTCTTTCTCAATATCCTTTATACATCCTTGGCAGCTTTGCATTTAATATAGTTCAGTTTTAAACAATTGGAAATAAAAACATGTCAGGGTATTGTGGTTAACAAGAAGGATATCCATGGTCACATTGATAACTACTGAGAACAGTTGCATACACTGGAACTAGATATATTCCTGGTCTCTCCTCACACTGGTCTTATTTCATATCCTTGCTGTATTTTATGCCTTTTGCAATAGAAAAACACAGGGCCAGAATGTTAAACATACTGCACCATTCATCACCCTGACATTTTATCTTTTGGATTCTTCTAAGAAAAGCACTTTTTTGGGGGGGGTATGAAGCAACTGGGAAAGTATGTGCCATATCTCACTGAAAACACAATGGAATGGGTGCTACCACTAAAGAGAATTTCCTACAATGGGACCAAATATTTAAGGTTCCATTGAGAATTGATGGCATATCTCTACTGAGAGGAGAAACAAAACAAATTACCAGAGCATGAAGGTGCTAGCAAATTCTCATTACATTCAGTGATCTCAAATTGGAATATTTGACTTTCACTGGGTCAGAAGTAAAACTGTCTCTGAAAAATGTGTGCATGTATTGCCAAAGATTTGCAGGCTGATGGCACTCTTCTCTTTCTTGTGCTAATCAAATCCTATTCTTCACTGTTCTTGTGTATTCATCCAGGCATGACCTGAAAGCTCTTGAAATATGTCTTTTGAATTAGCAATGCAGATATAGCAATACAGGTATCTGTAGCTGATTCATATTTTTAATAGTTGAACTTTTCTCATTATGGAAACAGCAATCCTGCCAGCAGCTAGTTATTTAAATCATTTTCACTGTATCAAGATTTAAACTGTCAAACAATGAATAAGACAGCAGCATTGGCTGTTCCTAATGGCCACATGAATGTAAATTCCCGAAAGACCAAGAGGTGACAACTAAGTTTGCCAGAATAATTTGCACTGACCACAGGCCAGCAACAGTTCTCATGGATTCAGTGCAGGGCAACGTAAATTAAGCCCATTTATGGAATGCCCTGGCATAATTTATTGGGAGAAAAAGCACCAATAAATCACTCTTCTATCTTTCTGCCACAGGTATGAACCATTAGTATCTAAAGAACAAAAACAAGGGTAAAATAAATTTTAGTTGTGGGTGCTCTATCATTGGAGGCTTTTAAGAAGAGACTGGAGAGCTACTTGTCTGGAATGGTATAGGTATGTTTTTATATAATGGTATAAAGCTTGAGAAGGGGGTTGGACTAGAAGGCTTCCACAGTCCCTTCCAATTGTTAATTCTGTTAAATGTAATACAGCCATGTTTGAAAGATACTCAAGTGTGTTTACTTTTAAAATTAAAAGGAAGAGGAACACATTTTCCAGATTGGCCAATTCTCTTCAGGCTTGATTGGAGCTTTTAAATGCCAAAGCCAGGGTCATCTAGGATGCCACTGTAATTAAGGACTGCATCCAAGTTGCTTAGCAATTCAGCAGAAGTCAGGAAATTTGCTGAGCCTCTTGCCATTATGTTCTCTGCTGGGTTGTCTCTCTGAGTCCCAATCTGCATCTCCTCTGATGAAGTTGCTAAAAATGGTTGTCCGTATATGTTGTTTTACCTTTGATAGAAATGAAGTTTGCCAATTTTTATTTTATTTTATGCAGTCTGCTTGCTGATGTCTTTCTGCTAGCAAGACATACATACTGTATGTGTGCAAGTTTAAAAGGTGATGGATGGGGAAAAAAAAGAGTTGCAGTAGCTGAGGATGGATGAACATATTTGCAGATATATGGTTGTCATTTTCTTCATTATTAATTGGTTAGTAATTTCTTTAAGTGCTATTTTGAAACAGGTTTTGGTACTACATTTGATTTGTAATTCTGATGTACAAATATTTTTTTCAATGCAAGTATATATTTATATTTATCCTAAAATTAAAATTACTTCAGGAATATAATCTTCTTCATTTCTGATTTAAATTATATATTAATAGAAAAGTGAATTCATTTTGTTCATGTCAAGTCAGAAATTAATTTCTCAACAGTTTTAATTGTTGCTGGATATTTGATTTAATTCAGTCAATCAATCATTCAACCATGTTTGTGGAACCATGGCCAGGTGAGAGCATTTTGGAGGACTTGGTAGATTCTGATAAATTAGACTTGGTCTTTTTATTATTTGGACTGCAGATCACCAGCAAATCTCCTGCTGTATGATAATTTAGGATCAGTTCTCTAAAATATTCATCTAAATGGTTATCATGGCATTACTGTAAGATTTTATTCCTTAAGCAAGGGAAAATATACAGTATAACAAATTTTTTGGGAAGCTGTTCTTCCTCTTCTCAATACAATTCAGGCATTTGCAGAGGAGGAAAGATTAAACATGTAAGTTAAATAACTAAACTTCAAAGCACTGATTTTTCTAAGATGTATAATACAGTAAGTAAATAGTCTCATATTTTAAGAAGAGATAAGATTATTTTATTGCAAGGGACGCTGATACCAGGTTGCAATTTATATAGCTTCAGCTCAATGGGAAAAGTTGGAATGGAACAGAACTACTTTAGTAAAATACGAAACACAATTTTGATATAATATAACAGAGAGATTAGGGAGATGAAATATGAGAAACAGAGGAATGGAAGAGTGTGTAAAATTAGCAAGAAGCTCTCCCCCTCCAACTCCTACCCTTCCTAATGAAAGGCGCTTGTGAATAAGAGAAGAAGGAAATGAGACTGCTTTGTGCGAAACCAACGTTTTGCAGTGGAATCATTGTGGTGTAAAGAACCAAAAGGTAACTTGTGATAAGGAGGTGGGAAACAATTTTGACCTTTGTTCCACAATGAAGAAAGATGCTGGGCTGAGAGGCAGTGGAGTAAGCACACCAAAGACCTGAAGCCAACCCCCACCCCAAGGATCCATTAGCAAAGATTATTAAAGTGACCACACTTTGAAAGGGTAAAAGAGAAGAGTTGCTTGAAAACTGGACTGTTCATTCAATAGCTTGGTATAAGCTACTGTATTAATGTGGGTTTCTTTGTTGTTCTCCAAATACATAATAAAAAACATAACACGTTTGAAGTTAGAGGTGAGACATTCTTTTTTTTTTTCCTCACTGGATGGCCCAGGAGTTAGGTAAGTCACCCCTCAAAACATTTTTCTGGGTGGAAGGATGTGTGAGAAGCTCAATAAACACTGATAATGTTACCTAGTTTGGGTAATGAAACATCTGCAAGAAAACAACCAAGCTCAGAGCGCACCAAGGACCTTAAGTTCAATAAGAGTAGAATATGTAGAAATTCCTCAAGGTTTTGCTTCGTGTTTCTCTGGAGGATTCAGTGGTTGAATTCAAAGTTGGCTACAGGGTGACATCAGAGAGATAGAGAGAGAGAGAGAGAGAGAGAGAGCAAGAGAGAGAGAGAGAGAGAGGGAGGGAGGGAGGGGAGGGGAGGGGAGGAAAGGAGAAAGACAACTTCTGAACATAAAAAATAAGGGACCTGCTCTCACCAGTATAGATTAGTTCGGAGTATAGATTCAGTCAGTCAAGGAAACATATCCACAAAATGGTCCACCCATTGTGGGGAGAAGTGGTAAAAATTTCTTGGCATGGAAAGGAAGAAGGATTGTCAGATAACATGTTCCAGCTTACATGATAAAGCCTCCATCTGCTGGTTCTGTAAATTAGGAATATATTGAAGTTAAAATGAGAAAAAAATATGAACACTTGACCTGGTGCTATGTGTCCTGTGAAAAATTTATGGTGTACATATTTTTCATGGATAGTTAGTTTGAATATCCCAAAGGATATTCCATTGCTTTGAGGTGATGAAGCCAATTTTGAAATGTTTCTTTGATTACCAAACACCACTCATGTTCCTTTTGGCTGGCCCTGTCCCACTGCACTTACGGATGCAAAGAGGATGTAAAACATTAAAAAAAGCTTGCCATCCATTGGAAAATGTCATTAAAAAAAGCTGCTCATCCATTATGGAAAATTGCTTATGGCAATCGCGTTTGGTACTCATGCATACATGTTTCATACGCTCTATCCGCACATCCATCCCACTGCAATTCATCATGCAAGAAGTTTAGCTGCACAAAACTTTGTGAACGGAAGAACTTTCCGCCATGTATGATGTAAATCCGCCGGACATAGACAAACCAAACAATGTTCTATGTCCATTTATCATCCTTAAATTCCGGTGTATCCTCTCTGCATCCTCGGGCATCCTCGCCACTCACATCTGCTGCAGCTGAAAACAGAAAGAGGGAGAAAAACAAAAGACACGGAACGTCTACACAGCGTTAGTAGCCACAGAAATAGAAAGGATGTGCAGTGAACGGTTTGCATCCAGTATACATCCGCGCGGCATCCCCTTTCTTCTTTAGGCGTATGTGATGCATCCGCTTATCCCAATGCGTCCCCTTCCAAATTCTCCCCCGGAACTCCTTTGAGGTGTCATCCGCTTCCATCCACTCCTTCATCCGCTAGGCTTCCTATGAACATCCGTTTAACATCCCTGCTACATACTACCACGTCCGGTCTTTCCATTCTGAAATTTGCGTTTAATGCAAATTTCACTCCACTTATTAAATTTTGCTCGTCCACTGTGTCCTTTATGCATACATTTTGCGTCCGTCGGCCAGTGGAAGCGGGCCTTAAAAGGGGTTTCCAAGAAGGCTGCCCTAGATCTCTGAGGTAGGTAGGTGGTGATAGCATAGATAGATAGATAGATAGATAGATAGATAGATAGATAGATAGATAGATAGATCAATAATCTAATAACGAGGGAGGGGGAGAGAGAGAGATGATAGATACACACACACACACACACACAACAGGTATCACATATAAGTTTCTAAATAAATAATTGGCAAAAATAGAATGTCAAAAAATATTAGCAGGAAGTTTTCCCCCAATAATATATTTATCTAGATCCATATGAATTTCTTTCAAGGAAATGCAGTAGCTCAATACAATCTTTCTTTCTTTCTTTCTTTCTTTCTTTCTTTCTTTCTTTCTTTCTTTCTTTCTTTCTTTCTTTCTTTCTTTCTTTCTTTCTTCTTTCTATATTTTAATCTAATACATAAATAACGTACAGTTACTCCTCAATTTACAATCACTAATGATCAGTTACAAGAGCAATGAAAAAAGTGAGTTTTATGACCATTGCAGCATTCCCATATACCATCAAAATTTGGATGCTTAGCCATTGGCATGTATTTATAATGGTGTCTTGGGGTCATATCATCACCTTTCATTACCTTCTTTTTGTGACGTACAAAGTCAATGGGAAAAACAGATCCATGTAGCAATGATTTTACCAACCTACCAACTTCAGAACTATGACAAGAAAGATCAGAAAGTGGGGCAAAATTCACTTTACAACTGTCTTGTTTAGAAAGCAAAAAAAATCAGACTCAATTATGGCCGTAAGTAGAGGACTACCTGTATACATAAATTCTCAGTTTAGATCCAATAAAAAGCTTCTCAATAAGTTCAAATGTTGAGAGGCTGTGAGGGTTAGGGGACAATAAATTATATGGATTTCTGTACGTTCTCATTAGTGACCAACTGTTTCTTCATTTATGAAAAGTGAAAACGTAAAACAGAGCCACAGAATGGATGGAAAAGAAGATATTATCCTTCCTTCTTTCTCTACAAATAGTCTGTGTTCTGTACTGAAAGAGAAGTTTTTTTCAGGTGATAATATAACCTGGAACCCTCAATATTTGACAGTTCCATCTAAATGTCACCTTCTGCCATTGTCACTCAGATGATTTTGGCTCATTCAGAAAGACCATTTAAATAGACCATCTGCAGGGACTACAGCTGTTTCTATATTCTGATCATGAGGTAGGAATCTGAGGATGTAGATTAATGGTTCATCCAGAAGCTCTTTTATAAGCTTTCTTACTAGGAGAGAATTATGATAAAGTTGTGATGCTTGCAAAGACCCAATATCAAAGTAGAATTGATAATAAGAGATTGGACTGAGTGTTGTAGTGCCTGAACAAAACTAACTTTGTGGATGCATTTGTGGTGTGGGTACATTTTAACTAGGAAATTTTAAATCTAGGCAATCTCAGCTTAATCTCAGCATCTTTATTAGACTTTATGGAACCATCAAACAAAAAAAAAAGCAAATGAAAAGCAAACAAGAGAACTTTGAAGCTATTTGAATAAAATTTGGCAGATCTGATTATCTCAAGGGGTGGGGAACTATTAGGCCTTCAAGTTTAATGCAATTCTCTTTCACTGTTTCACTTTCTCTTTCAAAGAAAATGCATTTTCTTTCACTGTTAATGGTCTCTTTAGAAAAGATCAACATCAAATTTAAAGTCACTGATTTTTATTCCTCCTATATCTGTTTCAAATTTGGCAGCCTTTATTCTTTTATAAAAAATAAATTTGCCTGAAAATATAATTTAATGTTCATAATGCATATACTGTACACCTTTGGGGGTTGAGTTTGGGAGAGAAGGATATAGACAATAGGAGAATTCATGAAAATAGACCAAATTAGGTTATTTTCTAAAATGTTGAACTAGGTTGTGAAAATTTAACATCCGAATATTGCTATTTGAGTTACCCAATATGGAAGAAGCTTCTTGGATGAGAAGTGAAACATCTTCAAAGAAAAACCAGAAAGTCCAGTTACCTCTTGAAAAAGTACTTTTGGGTTAAAAGTTAATTGTTTGTGTACTTTGTTTTCTCTTTAATGTGTAGATAGAGTGAGAAGGAAAAAGAATAAGTAAATGGCACAAAGCATAAATATAGGTGTACATGTTCTTCTAGATGTTTTATGAAGACAGCCAGAAATAGAAATGAATAATATAAGTGTCTGTAATACACCGTAGAAAATTGAAGAAGCATGCTGAATTGTAGATACATAAAGGCTCTGTTGATATATGTTTTTAGATCTTAGATAAGATGTGAAAAAAAGAAGTCTATAACTTGCTCTTATTGAGATTTTATTTCCCACAGATTTTTGTAGGTGGCTCTAAAAAGGAACAAAAGAATAAGCTGTCTGCATTATTCTTCAACAGCTTCTAAATGAATCATGGTGTTGAATGCAGACAACTTATGAAGCTGTGTATCCAAAAGCACCCCTGAAAAACAATCTTAATGTGTTCTGCAAATTGCTAAATAATGCCAAGGTGACAGTTACATTTCAAGCTACTAAAAACATAAAACTAGTGTTCCATATTAACATACTCCTAATAGGCTATTCCTATTGGACAACAAATACCTGACGCTGATTGGCTACTTTTCTCGACGCCGATTGGTCAATTATAGCAGGGCTATGATTGGCCAATTTGGGCGGCGGGAAAAACAAGTAGCCGTCATTGGACACTAGTTGCGAGCAGCTCTCTATAAAAAGAGCTGCCGCGGCTCCTGGTTAACTCAGACTTTCAGAACTAAATAAAAGAGCTGAAGTTACGCTGATCTCTGAGTCTCATTTCCCGCAAACAGAACAACTAGCATGAAAACTCATTGGCTTTTCAGTATCTCCCAAACTTGCAGAAAGAATACAAATAACAAACTTCTGAATAGGGCTTGTCAAGCTTGTAGTGGCATGACGGAGCTGTAAAATATAGGATTTGAATGTGTTTTAGAGATGATTTCATTTCTTAACTAATTTTTCAGCCACAATGTTCTGTAGACAATGAAATCAAGTATCCAGTATGCATGGAATAGAGATAGATCATAAATGAAGAAATTGAGGTGCCTGAGTGTTACTTCCTTTCTTCATTCTGAATTATGATTTTCTATTTTTCATTGTTCTATAGCAGGACTTTTTCAGGAAGATGAAAAAAATGCTAAGAAGATTTCAATAGTTTTAGTCAAACTATAAATGCAAGTTCTCTATTGCTGAAAATTTTGATTGCTTTTTTCTTAAATTTGATGCATAGGCTATCTAAATCTGAATATTCACCAAGGGAAAGAAAACCAACCAAAAGTGTGGATTGATACTCAATTCAGTTTCTTTTTTGGAAATGGGTATGGATGGGTTAACTCAGCAAGATGGTAAAATCCTTGTTTCTAGCATTTTAAGATTCAGAAAAATAATATCACTCTATTGGATCCAATCACTGGTCAAATTAGAAGAAAAAACTATGCAGCAATATAGGCATGTTATTATCTTCCATTCTGGTTATGTTTTATGCAGTAAAGAAGTGAGGTACAAGTCCTGAATATATAATAATTTTCCCAAGCTAGAATTGGGAAAATAAATTAGATAAAATTTCTGCTCAATGTTCAGCTTTACTTGAAATATCTGAAAAGACAAGGCATAATAAAAAGGAGCCATCCTGTCCACAGAAAAAAAGATGTAATTCATTTTTTTTAATAAACTCACGATAGCTAGTTTACTTTTGTAATTTCAACAAAGGTCCTGTTATTTAATTTAAAAGTTGTTCAACATCATCAATATGAACTCAAGTGAAAGCACATTCCAATTAATTCCACTCAGGATATTGATTCTTTTTTCCAGGCTTTTAAGTCATGTCATTAGTCAGGTAAGCAAAATATGAAGTTTTCACTGTCTGGTTAACAGGCAAGTTGTGCCTTAAAATACGTAAATTATAAAATAATAGTTGAAAACCTAAGTTCAATGAGTAATATAATTTTAGAGCCTGGTGGATTTTTTTTCCTGAGCTGGTACCCTAACAGGAGCTCCTTACTGATATTTATTCTGAAAAAGAGGAAAAGGAAGAAGATAAAACTCCACTGATATTTCAATAACACAAAAGGCAATGCAGTTATCTTAAATTGCAAATAACCAAGAAAAGGAAAGGAAAGGACTTTTCTAAAAATGTACAAGGCATTTTAGGTCAAAATGTTTGAATTCAAGGTAGTCTTTTCTAACCTGTTTGGACTATTTGAGGCTTGGGATGCTTCAGGTATGAATGGAACAATATTAAGACACTTCCAATGAGTTCAAGTTCCATTTCTAGTATGGAAACTTTTACATTCAAAATGTTTTGCTTACTCCTATATTCATGAGATAGAAGTACATAGAATACTTTACTTCAAACCAAAATCCGTAGGGCTTTAACTGTTAAAATTGTTGCTATAAAGGATGGAAGTGTGGTATAAATAGAAAATAAGATGGCACCATCTTATTCTTCCCATCAAGCCATGCATTAATTCTTATATTAGAAGAGGAATTCAATACATATATAATTTGTATGATCATGTGTTCCGAATATGATGAGATTACTTGCATAAAAATAGGATATCTGACTCCATAAAAAGCACATAAAGGGAAACAAATTTCCAATGGTAAATTATCACCACGATATTCTCACAAATCACTTAGATTTTATCTTTAATGTACCTAAAACAAAATTGGTGAAGTTTGGGGCAACACATGGTAACATAAATAACACGAAATGAATTTCTCTGTACACATTTATCCTGATAAGTCATTTTGTTTGGTGCTTGTTTAAAATCTATTGGCCTCTACTTGTGTTAAGCTCATAAAAATCCACCATTCATAAACAGAATTCTATTCTCTAACTGAGATTTTATGAATCTTCTTGTTACAGTAATGATGTACTGAAACTGATGTACTGAAAATTATTTCATATTATTTCCTCCTTTTGCATGTTTTACTGTTTTTTATTAAACTACCTTTAGCAACCCTCTGCAATTTCATATCCTCTTGGAGTCATGGGACTACAACAAGAGCAATGTGTACAGCAACTGAAAGTATCAAAATTTGTGGACCCTAAACATTGAATAGAGAAAGGCTGAAAATGTGCATAATACAAAAAAAATATGCATTATGTGAATAATGTGAACATGGTCATTGAAACTTCTGCCAAATCTGGAATTAACAATGTGTGTAATGAAGAAGAAGAATTCCATAATTAAGTAGCCAAGAAACCTTTGGGAAACCTTTGAAAATGTTATAAAAGATACTGATCATTTCCCCCAAAATGTGTTGCTTGGTATTGTCAAGATCATGGGAGATAAATTTATCTGAACTATAAATGTTCATATGGAATAAAAATTAGTCTGATTTGAAATGTTAGAATTTCCATCCCTGATTCATTCCATTGCTGAATTTGGTCATTATTTTCTTAACAGGCAGAACATTTGTATGCACTTTTTTCTGAATTTGTGGGGCAGTCACAAAGATGAGGGGAGGATCAACCTATTCTCCAAAGCACCAGAAAGCAAGACAAGAACCAATAGATGGAAGTCCCAAAGGTGCTTTTTCAGGAGGCAACTGGGCTTTCTTATTTTTTTTTTCCCTTTTGAAGATGTTTTGATTCTCATCCAAGAAGCTTCTTCAGCTCTGACAGGATAGGGAGGAATGGAAGGATGTATATTCTTTGCAGACAGCTGGTAATCTGCATCCTTTTAGAGCAGGGCTGTCAAACTCCCAGCCCACAAGCCAAATGTCTCACATGCTGGCCATGCCCACACCCAGTTTACTGAAGGGACAAAAAGTCCCGATACATACATGACAATGCTGTGTTGACACAAGTTTGACACCCCTGTTTTGGAGGATCATTGAAGCACTTGGAGGTTTATCTGTGTCCTCAATAGATGGAAGCTAATCAAGGTGAGAAGCAACCTAGAACAAAGGAGAAATTTCCTAATGGTGAGAACAATCAACCAGTGGGATAGCCTGCTTTCAGAAATTGTGGGTGCCCATCACTGAAGGTTTTCAAAAAGAGGCTGGACAGCCAGTTGTCTGAAATGGTATAGACTTTCCTGCTCATTCAGGGAGTTGGACTAAATGACCTCCAAGGTCCCTTCCACCTCCCTTATTCTATGTTATGTTACATGTGAATTAGAACATTAACACTGTCAATGCTTTGCAAATTATTTGAAAGTGTTTTGCACTGGTATGAGCTGTTATGAGAATCTTCCTGTCATTCTTTGAAACAGTCTGTCATTTTTCAGATTTCAGTATTTTCTAAATATAGAGGATGACTGAAAAAAATAATCAGGCTGCTTAAAGGAAAGGCAGAGTTACTGTGCTTCTGTTTAGATCCAAAACATTTTATTCCAAAACATTTTTGAAGCATTTCCTCTAAAACTGTCAATACTTCTTTTCAAAGTATAGTCACTTTGACCTGAGAAAGTGAATGAAAATTACTTTATTGCAGTCATTAACCACCTCAAGAGAACTGATATTCAAATATTCAAAGCTAAATTGACAATGTCAGAATAGTTATGGAAAGTACATACAGACAAAAAATTGGCTAAAAGATAATATTAAATGCTAAAATGTTGCTCAGAGTACACTTATTCAGAAAATGAAATTACTAATTAGGAATCTGAAGGATATAGACTTGAAACAACAGTATAAAGTACAAAGAGTATACAAATACTTATAAAAATGTACCCATACTATACATTCTCTCTCTTTCTCTTTTGGTTTCTTTTCTCTCTCTCTCCTTCCCTCCCTCTTTCTCTCTCTTTCCCCCCTCTCTCTCCAAAACACACACACAATTTATATATAACAATAATATCATCCAGATGGGATTTAAACTTTATAAACAAACCTTTCTTAGAGACCACTAATAAACATGGGGAAAAATGTAGTACTTGATCTGAGAGATTGTTTACCTTTAATGTGATAATTCAGTATTAGAGAAATATTTAAAAACAATAGGGGATGAGTGTTCATGGGGAAGTTGGGTGAATCAACAGTATCAAAATGGAAAATGGGAACAGACAATAAATCCATCTTTTCACAAACAAGGAATGTGTATTCAATAGACATTAAAATGGAGGTGGCTTTGATTGCCAGGTCGCATCTGCCATTCTGAAGCTGGTGACTTACTCACCACAGGTGCCCCTGCAATCTTTCCCAAGCTCTCTTTCTTCAACTCCTTCACCTCAATTGTTGATAAAAATATTGATCACTGTAGAAATGATTTTCTTCCAATAATCCTGCCTACGGCATATTATGTAAGGAATGTATTGACATCTGAATAGCAAATAACCAATAAATGGAGAGACTTTATTTGGTCATTGCAAAATAGAAAATGTGTGTTTACACTCCTCCCCATCTCTTCTTTATATATAGTCATATTTCATCTTTATAGGATAAACCTCTGCAAAAGTTGATGTGCATTATTGGGTTTCTTATAGACCTGGAACCTGCTTTCAAGAATCATGGCTAATAGAATGTACACAAATTCCACTTATGTGCCAGGTGCACCAGTTCCTAAACTCATTTCTTAGTCAATCTCTGATTGGGATACTGTAATGTGTGCTCTACATGGAGCTACTCTTGAAGAACATTCAGAAAGCTCAACTGGTCCCAAATGTAGCATTTCAGACTACTGCAAAGTTTGCACATACAACACTACTGTCCAAAAAACTGCATTAGATCCAGTAAATTTATGGGTGCAATTTTATGTGCTGGTTATTATCTTAAAACCCTGCATGTCATGGGGCTGCTTTATTGAACAGGAAGTTGGGCTACAAGACCTCCAAAGTCCCTTCTAGCTCTGTTATTCTGTTACTTCCAAGACTGCCTATTTCTAATATCTATTTCTATATCTGCCTGTCTCACCAGATCAGATTATGTGGTCCTGATCTAGGTTCATCCTATTAAATGGTTTTATCTTTTAGGACCAAGGTGACACATTTTATAATTTAATTAAATTAATCTAAATACTGTCAATTTCACTTTTTGGGATGGCTCTGGTCATCCCAATGTTGCAATGTCTGCTCCTAGCAAGAGTCCTAACCTCTTGACCTTCCAGAAGGCTGTTAGACTGGGCTTTTCCCCCAGAGATAAGAACTTGAATGTTAGAGGAGCCCAATAGGAGTGCAAAAAAACAAGCAACTTTAACCAACTGTTATACCTAGAATATGAATTGAGTAGAACATCTCAAAGTTGCATCAAGATTATGACATGAAATAAAATTACAGTTCTTTGTAGCCCTTTCTAAGTGGTTTACTGAGTCAGAATATTTACCCCAACAATCTGGGTCCTCATTTTACTGACCTTAGAAGGATGGAATGCTGAGTCAGCCTTGAGCCAGTGAGCCGAACTGCCAAATTGCTGGCAGCCAGCAGTCAGCAAAACTAGCCTGCAGTACTGCATTGTAACCACTGTGCCACCATGGCTGTTGCATATACTGTATGCAACACAATGCAGAATATTATTTAAAATGTAAAACATTTTTTAAAAAATATCTTCCATCTCAATTTCCTAAAATTGGCATCTCGAATTCAAATTAAAGGAAAGCAGTGTGGCATAAAAAGAAATTGGAAAAAAATCTATCTTAATGAATAAAAAGTTAATATCTTGGGGAATTTTACATTTCCCAAACTGTTGAATGAGCCACCTTTCTTTATAACGTAATGAAAGATAGATGATTTATTAAACAAGATCTATTCTGTTTGTTTTCATCAAAGTAAAATAGACAAAGGCATTTTCCCTGTTGCTTTTCTTCCTGCTTCCAATTATTCTGTGAATGTTGACCTTTCTGAAAGAAGGGGGACAAGAGTCCAAGGGATCAATAGAAAGCAAATTGTAAGCCTGTTGTATTAGTTGTACAGTTTTGTAAACCATGCTTCCGAGAAAGCAAGTAAAACTTTATTGCATGAGCCAATGGTTATGGCTTCTCAATATTTCTTAACAGAGGGGAAAACATTAAAAATTAAATGATTTTTTTTTTTAATCAGTGAATTGATTCTCCCAAAGGTCCTTTTCAAAGACAATTGGACTTTCTTGGATTTTTTTCTTTTCCTTGAAATCATTTTGCTAACTAAAGAAGCTTCTTGGATGAGAAGTGAAATGTTTTCAAGGAAAATCCTAGAAAGCCCAGTTGCCATTTGAAAAGAACCTTTGGGCAACGAAGCCTTGGATGTTCAAGGATCTCCATAGACAGTGAATTTATGATATTCATATTATGTATACTTCATGTAATAGCAAAGTGATGGGGTGTGTTTAATGGACTCTTACTCATGTTTAATGACAGCCATTGCAATAGAAGAATAGATCAGAGTTGGCTTCTTTCAGAATATTCATGAACTGGCAGAGACATGGTAACAAGGTTAATTAATGAGAGCTGAATTAGAAACTGAAACTGAAACAGCCTGGGCATGGCCCTGCAGTTCTGTGTGCCCTGCTGAGAACTGAAAATAATGTGCACTGAGATCTGAAGCTGCTGCTTGTGTTTTGCTTGTAAATACTACCATGTTGGAAGAGTCTACTATTGGTATTTTACATTTTATTTATATGTTATTATGTACATAAAGAAGTTAGTGAATCCTGCTGAATCAGTCATTTGTGTGTGCTTTCTGGATTTGATTTCTGCAATAAACTCTAACAGATTCTTAGGTTCTTGATATATTCTGAGTTTGCTCTTCTTATAGATATTCCCGTCAACCCTGAATCTGACCAAACCTTACCAAAGCCATCTTAGAGCTTCAGTGTTGCCACACTGGAGCTGATGGGTAGGGAGAAGGGATTAGAGTTAGCTGAGGTTTTGTAGCCAAAATAAAATGCTTTCTCTTAGGAACCAAAGATGTTCTCACACCTGGCTAAGGAAGAAAGAGTGATATTGCCCAGAAACCAGGCAGCGTCGTGATTGGACCATGGGACTGATTGTTTGGAGTTGGGAGAAAAACTTTTAATTAAGCGAAAACCACGGGAACCTTCAAAGTAAGCTTTTACCAGATCTGTGCCAATATGATATATCCAGTAAAGCTATTCTTTGAGGACTCTCCCTGCCTCTGAGTTTTGCTTGCTGCAGGTCTATTACTTGATACCCTGACAATTTCATCATCAGACTAGCTAATGTTGTCAGAATTCTGAGATTGGGAAATGATGTTTGTGTATATATGTGTATATATGTTTGTGTATATATACTGTAGCTTGTCTAATCTCCTGTTTTTGGCTTTGGGGATAATGTTTCTTTGATGATACTGGTTTCTGCTTATCTGAATGACAGCTAATACATATATGATAAAAGAGAAGATATCCAGGGTTTATTGGCCCTTTTCCTTGATCTTTAGTTTTTCCTTCTCAATGGTTTATAAGTGGAGTTTATTTCCATATATCTGCTAAGGGCTAATTATATTCCAAACTTCTTGGAATTATTTTGTATTCTAAGACCTAGTTTGATCTAAAATGTCTACATTGATGGCTATGATTGGAATTTTATCTGTAATTTTGCAATGAAATGATCACTGTGCCTTCTGACTGCCAAATGATCTTCATGCATTATTCTGCCAATCTTTAACCTGTTTGGTCTACAGAGTAGGTTTCACACACTGACATTTTATATTATCAATGATCCTGTTTGGCCTCCTTTGGATTCAAGATCTTTGATTTGTTTAGGATGTTTTGGAGTGATCTTTAGAAAGGCTAAATGGGTCTTGTACTTTGCTAAGAGGCTGTTTGAAAGAAGTGTGTTATACTTTCCTTGCTAGAGAACTTTCTATGAACTTTTAAGAAAAAGAATATTTGATATGGAATTATGATCTGTTGATCATATTTCCTTACATGTTAGTTCTTTTGCTGCAAATCTAATGGCAAACGTTTCTTATTAATAAACTGTTCTGATACAGTGGTTTGAAATGTTTTAAATAGAAGTAAGCAAAAATAAATAAGATCATTCCCCCCTCTAAATGTCTTATGAAGTGTCCTTCATTGATATACACAATATGCCCAACTTTGTGTGTACACATTTTCAGGGCCAATTGCCAGAATGAAGGACATTTTTATAGGCGTAAGGCTCACAGAACAATTGCATGTGATGTCATTTCACTGTCTAGGGTGGAAAACAGCTGTTTTTAATCTTAGAATTTGGGGAAACAAATTCTCATTCAAAACTAAAAGGAAAGGGGAATTCAAGCACACAAATTTGCAAGGATGGGAACGATCTTTTAAACATTGCCATTTAAAAGATCAGTTAGGTGTCTGTCTGTCTGTCTCTCATTCAGTCCTTATATAATGTTTAAGTATAGACAGGAAAGCAAGTTAAAGTTTCCCTGAATGATAGCAAGAAAACCTATAGTTGAACATATCCAGTGAAGAGAAACCCACCATCATTCTGGATACTTCATTTCAAGTATCTGTTTGAAAGCTTTACTACAGTAACTGTAAAGGGAATCTTCCTTTTTGTACACTGCTTTGACTGATAAAGACTATCTATCATCTATCCAGCCATACTTTTCAATTCAATCAATCAGCTATCTTTATTATAGTCACAGATCTAATGTTAGGAATATAAGTCACCTAACACCACCTTTTTCTAACCCAAATACCTATTTGGGTTGGAAATATATAAACCAGGAAAGGCATTTTAATACTGTCTCTTTAAGAGAATCATAAAAATGTAATTGGGTGTGGTTTCTCAAACCACATAAGATGGAGCCAGAAACCTGGGTTGTCTTAGTCTTAGTCTCAGAAGAAAGTGTGTCTCAGTGAGTCTCTGTTTCCTTCTGTTGGAGAATATTGCCATTTCCTCTAAATTGACTGCTGTTCATGGATTTGATGAAAGTCTGATACTGAACTCTTTTTGACACTGGACTTTGTTCTTGGATTATCCTGGATGAAAACTGACTGATTTTACCTGTGAATGATTTTAGACTGCTTATCTTGAACTTCGCTTAAACTTTGCTTAAGTAAAATCTACATTTACTGTACAGTGTATCTGTGTGCTGTGTGTGTATTATTCAAACACTTCTCTCAAATATGTCTCCCTGTATGCGCTCATTCTCCAAATGGGGAATTACCTCAACTTCTTCCTTCTTTCCTTCCTTCCTTCCTTCCTTCCTTCCTTCCTTCCTTCCTTCCTTTCTTCTTTCTTTCTTTCTTTCTTTCTTTCTTTCTTTCTTTCTTTCTTTCTTTTCAGTGACCTAGAAATGCACACACGTGTGCACACACACATACACAAATATAGGAAAGCAATGTTCATGCATGTAAGAAGAGTTTGAACCTTGTTCATAAAACAACATAACTGTCTTTTTCTAAATGAAGTGAAACTGTCATGTTACTTTCTTTTTGATTGTTCAGTCACTTCTAGTCAATCCTGAAGCTGAAAGAAAAATTATGTAAACATAGAGATTCAAGGCCTGCTACCGACTTCTGATAACTGATCCAAATAACAATTTAACATTTTCCAACAAATAACTAAAGGAATAACTCACTGTGCCAATTGAGTCGAAGCAGCAATTGGCAGCAAGTTATGTTTTGCTTCAATTTGATGGGTATTGTATTATGGCTTTGTCTAATTTTACTTGTTTTAACTTGTATCAGCAAGCTCCTTTCTCTTTATAGCAGCCATTTCTCTTGGATCTGTGATCACAATGTGCCACTGAAGTTAAATAAAATAATGGGCTTTTCTTGGTGTTTTCTTCTTTCAATACCTTCACAAACAAGGGCTAACCAAATACCCACCCATTTGCTGAGAATAAGCATTATGCCTCAATTTGTATCTTAAAGTGTGAATGCAATAATTAAGCATTTTTTATGATCTAATATCAGCAATTTGCTTAGTCAGATTTCCTTGGAAATTAAAGCTGTTTAGAAGCATAATTATTTAATAATACCACCACACAGAATATTTTCAATTTTAGTACTGCATAGCAATTTCACATACTTTCTACTGTACTCTGATGTTCAACTAATCACTTCATAAATATTTAGCTGTGGGAAATATCCTTAGAAAAAGCAAGGAAGAGTTGGTATTTACTACACAAATTTAATAGCTCATTAAAGAATGAAGAGAAATAAAATGGGAAAATATTAAGATTGTGGGGTTTTTTAATAAGTTCCACCAGTAAATGTTTTCTTTTTTTAATGAGAGGTAATCATAAGGTGGAGGAAGAAAGCTGAATAGATTACGGAGCCTTCATTTCAATTGAAAATGCAGCTGTACCTCACCAATATGCTTTGCCTTTATTAAAGGAAAATACTAAATTCATACATTCAAGTAGCAGCAATATGTGCCTAAGGATCTTCTGAATATAATACTATATTTATAGAGGAACAATGCCAGTTAGTGGCTGTAATGGGTTGGCTTTTATCTAAGTCAGGGGTGGCAAACTCAATTTCATTGAGGGCCGCATCAGGACTGTGGTTGACCTTAAAGGGCTGGGGAGGTGTGGCTGACTGGGTGGGTGTGGCGGAATAGCTGGGCATGGCCAGTTTGATTCCACTCCCCAAACTGCTGGCATGTCTCCTTTTCACATTGAGTAGTCTGGGTTGAAGTCACGCTGGCCTAATTGGGTAGACCCAGCTGAAGTTACATTGGCCTGATCTTTCTTCTTTGCACCAGGTAGACTGGGCTGAAGCTTCGCTGGCATTATCTTTCCTCTCTGCATTGGGTAGACCAGGCTGAAGCAACATGAGTAGACTGGGCTGAAGGAACTCAGGTAGACCGGGATGGCCCTGAGGGCTGGATCCAACCACAATGCAGGCCTTGAGTTTGACACCCCTGATCTAGATTATCTAGTTTGACATCTATGCACCTACAAGTTTGTTGCAGATATTAACTTTCTTCTTTCTGAGTTAGTAGAACATATTCTCCATTGAGCTGCCATTGAAGACAATTTGAAAGATTTAGCTACAGCAGCACAAAGCTCCTCAGTTATTTGTAGAGTCAGTCAATAAGAACAAGAGTTTTTGCATGTGCATCTGTATTCCTATTTCTGCCCAAAAGAGTAGCTATTGAAAAAGAGTTTATAGAATTCAGGATATTTTATCTTTCTCGTTTCTTTTCCATCATTTCTTTTAACTCTTGTTTGGTTCAATCTTACATTAACTTCCTGGCATTTGGGTCAGGAAATGAGGAACTCTGATAGTGGTTTTTTGGTTGGGTTTGGGCAGGTTGCTGTTTTAAACACAGCATTATATGCGATGGTTGTGGTTTTAAACTTTGAATACACAAAGTCATAGATTTTGAGATGGAATTTAGACCATTGTGCCAAGAAGTGTGGGAAAATATAAGAGTATTATGGTTGAAGAGCCAAGATCCAGGACTCATCCAATCATATTTTCTGATCTTTGTGTAGGCATATGAGTTATGTGAGTCAACATGCATGCTTGCATACCACCATTAAAGAAGTTATTTAAATATTGAAGTTGCTCAGAACCACATTATATGAAGGATAATGATATTTATTCCACTAATTTATTAACTATAAACACTGTTGAAGAGCAGAAGAAACATAAGATTTCCTCCCACCCCATCATTTTAGAGTTCTTTCCCTAAAAATATTTTGTGCATCTCCTCATTTTCATGTTGGGCCTTAGGACTTGACTCTTAAATGGGAATTGCCAACAAGTGATTGTTGTTGCACTGTAGTTGATGAACGTTAACAATTGCTGCTGTGTTGTTAGAATGTTTTTTTTTTATGTGATTTGGACATTACATCATTTGGACATAATTTTTTACATGATTCAGACATTTATATTAACCTGTCATTTTGTAAATAACATGCAAATAAAATTTGTAAATTTTGCTTAAATAAAGAGCACATGAAACAGAAATTTGAATGTTGATCAATATTGCATGCCTTTTGAACAAATAGATCAACCCAAGTTGCTCTTGTTGCTGTGGATTTTTTAACAATTACTTACCGTAAAATTTTGAAGGGAGATGTGCAGTTCAGAAATGTGAAATATAAATGAATGATTAAATAAATTTAACTGTATGTGGTCATTGAACCTCTTATGTTAAAATGCAATGCAATTAATGTAAATAAATACATTAATGCAATTAATGTCAATAAAAGACTGATATCAACCATACTTCTCTGAAGAGTATAGCAATATTTTAGCCTTAAATTATGTGTAGAAAATTCTATTTTAAATGAAATTGATGCTTAAATTTAATGCTTGAATGAGAACATATATATAAAATATACATACATACGTATTGTGTGGCTGGTGACCACAAATTTCCCCATTTCTCCTGTACTTGTACATTCACATGTATGTTTCATTGAATTCAGTAAAACCTATTTCCCAACAAGTTTGTATTAAATAAGGATGAATTGAATGGTGGGGATCATAATGTCAAGTTTAGGAGAAAATGTGTCTCTTTTAGAAGAGGCAGGATTTTAAAGGAATGCTTTCAGTTTGTCTGGCACAGATTCACTTGATTCGATAATTCTATATGATACATTTTTTGAAATCAAATGGTAATATAAGCTCATATATCATGCCTAGAAGATTCCATTTGCTCTGCTGAGGATCATTAACTTCTAAAAAGTTGACAATAGTTGATAAACTATTAAAGAACAAAACTTTTAATTAATTATAATTAAGTTTAATATCTGAAAATCAGTTTGAAATAACATTTCATTTTGTACATTTATAAAAACATTTTGCAGTACATATATTAAATCACAGTGTCTCCTTAAGGCCCTGTCACACTGCCCAACGGATGCAAAACATTAGTAAAAAGGACACAACGGACAAGCAAAATGTTCCATCCG
>BHFT01033000.1:0-24814 GCA_004320025.1 Laticauda laticaudata
TTTGAAGATGGGGATGACTGTGGCTAGTGACCATAGATTTGGCAAGGAGCTGGTCCTGAAAGATTTTTCAAAGATTAGGCTTAGAGGTTCGGCTATGGCAGTGGACACCTTTTTTAAGAAGTAGGCACATATTCCATCCAGTCCAATAAATAGAGATGGTTTTAGATTGCTGAGTGCTTTTTCAACATTATCTTCTGTAAAATCAATATGTATTAGATCATTGTATTTGTCTGTGGTTCAGCGAGGAACTACTGGGCATGATCCATTGCTGTTTACAAATACTGAGCCAAGGAATGTGTTAAAGAGGTTGGCTTTAATGGTGTTATCGTTGCAGTCTTTACCATTTGGTTCTTTTAGGGGTGGGATGGACCTTGAGTCTTTTAGTTTGTTGTTTACAAAACTGCAGAAAGCGTGGGTGAAATTGGTGCGTAGAAGGTTTTCATCTTGTTTAATGTGATAATTGGTGCATTCAGTCTTTATCTGGTGGCATAAACTTTTGTAGCGGCTTTTAAAGTTGGCAAGGTGACCAGATTTGTTTTTCTGCCAAAGGGATTTCTTTTTGGAGTGGAGCTTCCTTATTGTTATGGGTAATTCATTTTTTTCTGATTTTGGGAGTAGTTATTGGTACATATAGTTTGATGACTCTTTTGACTTCAAATAAAATTTTATTGTAGTGGTCTTCAACAGTATTGCATCAAATGAATAGAATTTGCCAATCAAAAGATGAGAGATCGTTGTCTATAAGATTTTAGTTGCCTTTTTTGAAGTTATAATTGGGGATCCTGTCGAGGCAGTTGTTAAATCTAGTATTGTTGGTTACTAGTTGTTCCAGTCCTAGTGTGGTAATAGCATTGTACAGGGTTGTATGAATGGGTTCAGATGTACATTCATTTAGTGTCCAATTTATAAGAGGTAGTTGAGGTCACCAAGAAAAATGAGAGGGTGTGGGCAGGAGGCAGCTCATGTCAGTAGTGAAGTTAGCTTGTTTGCATAAATTATATCATAGTCAGGGGCATGATAGCAAAGTAAGAAGCGGATTGAGATGCTTAAGGACAGTTCACAGATCATGGTCTCAGGAAGAACAAGCTCTTGTATAATTTGGATCTTTTTTAGATTTAGAGACTTTTTATAGAATATAGCAACTCCTTCATGTTCTTGAAGGGAAGAGTATGGACCCGCCTTCTAAGACAACATCATACTCCAGTATTTTTAAATGACAACCTTTCACATCATTCAGCTACCATACTATATTACTAGAACTGTCAAGAAATATTTGGAAATACAACCTTTGTAAATAACTACTCACATTTTCTCCAGGAAAGTGTAACGGGAAGCATTGTATATAAAGGGGTTCCTAACAAAGTCCATGATATCATCTGCCCAGTTCTGAAAAATGAAGTCAAGGGTACAATCTGAAAGTCCAAAACTTGTTTAGTATAAAATCTACATTTCAGCACATGAGTGGATGTGCCAGGCAGTATTTCCACATGGAATAAATGCTCATTTTCCATTATGACTATCCTTTCTAAAGACAAGATTCTAATCTATGCCATTTTTTTTGAATCATTGACATTTACTTTCTGTATATTTAAACTAAGTGGAAGCTTTTGACATCTTTCTCCTTCTATCTAAAATGGATGATCACTTTGAGACTCATATTTAGGCAATTGTCAAAATAAATAGAAGGTCAATAAATATCAACTCCAAGTTTTCTTGAAGAAAGTCTGTAAGGGGCGTGCATAAGCGCACCAATGTGCCTACCGTCCCTGTCCTAATGTTCCCCTTTTATTCGTATCCATTTCATGTATTCATAATCACTTTATACTTACATTTGTTATATAATACATGCTTGACAAAATAAATAAATAAATAAAATAGTTCCATCCAATACACTTGGTTCTCCCTGCCATCTTTCATCACAGTTCTATGAGGTAGATTTGGCTAGGACATCATGAGTATTTCAAGGTCATGGAGGGAATTTATAACTGGGTGGAGGTTTGAATATGAAAGTAATCAGGCCTAGCATAACCACTATATTACACTGATATTATGTTTATTTAGCTTTTAAAACAATCATATATTGTTCCATTTTTGTCCATGGCTGTATTATGTGAAATACTTTAGGGAGGAAATGGCAGACACTGGTTTTTAACCAGCTTTAAACCAGAGATGGCAGATACTGGTTTTAAACCAGCTTGGACATTAGGATTGCAAAAAAATACCCTGCAATCCTAATGTCCAAGCTGGTTTAAAACCAGTGTCTGCCATCTCTAACACAGCACTTTAGACATAATGTCAACTGCTTCTCTCAGATATGGTACTGTATGGCTATTTTGGTTAGCTTTTGCTCACATTAACATCTGGAAATTTAGTTTATTTTCTTACCTTGCCAACATTTTCTTTATAAGAAACAAAATTGTGAAATGTGAGGTCCACCATATCAGGACCAGAAACCACAGTCAATATCTTGTGAAAAAAATTGTTGTTTGGAAAATCCAAGTTGAAAACTTCTCGGAGTTTGTGATTCTGCAAAGGATAAATATAAAAATTAATAAATAAAAAGACATTAAGAAGAAAAACTGAAAGCAGAAGTGAGAAGACTTGAGAAAAACCTGCTTTAAAATTCAAAATGGGATCGGATTTTTTGAACACAAAAGAATACTTTAATGAAAATAATTGCTTAGGTGTATATTATTGCACATCTTATCAAAATGGCCTTTAAATGCTATAACCAACATAGGGCTATTGAAGAAAAAAATGTTTTCAATATTCTGCTTTTTTAATTTGCATTCAATCAGCAAGACATTTTGAAGATATTTTGTTTCTCTTCATCTTGTTCCACAAGCTTGGCCCTGATAAGAATCCTAAATATCTCTCCTAATCTGGAAGTACAGAATAACTTCTAAGGAAGCAGAGCAAAGACAGTATCTATACTGGAATCTTGTCCCAACTAATGGCTATTTTTCAAAATGCAGTTGCTGCTCAGTACAGAGGAGCATTGCAATTATTGATCTTAAAATTAAATGTGTCAATTGTTACTCTGGGAAAAGGAGGAACTATTTGAACACTTCCATTTTAATGCTGTTCCATCAGGAGGATAGTTAAAGAAATACAAGAAATGCCATGCAAGTGAGTCACATATCATTGTATTACAAAATGCTTACATAAATTGGTCCTTGTTTGGCACTAAGAAAGAAATATTGTAAAGCTGTGATCTTGTTGATTCTGCACTTTCAAGTGTTGTCAAGAATGCCCTGTGTGACTTGGACCAGGGGAGAGTTTGGCTATTGCCATTCAAACTGATCTTTTTTTTTTCTGAACTCCCTTAAGAGCATGCAAACCTCAACTTCCTAGCAATAGTGCACTTCTGTAGCCTATAACTAACACACACACATATATACACACACACACATACACACACACCAATTTTATGTCCACAAGTTTCCTCCCTCCGTGATCGTTCACAGTATAAGCTTGACTCTTACTTCTAAAAGTCAATACTTTTGCTCTCCTTCCCTTTCTTCAGCAATATTGTGTTTTTTCATGGCATATAAAGGAGGCACAGCCCTCTCAATCTTTTCTGTTAAAATTTGTTAGCATTCAGCTGTGCCAGACTGCTAGCAGAATTATTTTCAGATCTCTGAGAAATCATACGGGAATAGAACTCAAATGGAAAAGGTGTCACGGCCAAATTTGGAGAAATTACTTTGCACAACAGGACCTTCTGAGTAGCATTTTTAGAGCTGGGGAGAACATAATGGGAAGGGAAAGATGCAGATGGAAAAATCCACTTTTTTCCAGTACAGCTGTAGGCATTTGAATACATTCTAAGACTGCTATTATTTTGGAGTGGAAGTTGTTTTTCGTATCATCTCAAATTGCCATTGGCCTTTTGTACTATGCATGTTGTTACAAAAGATGAGGGGGAAAATTACTACAAAAGCATTTTTGACTTGCTGATAAAACAGCAGTGAGCAGGGACATCCAGGGGAGATACAAAAAATGTCAAGATGGTCACAACTGCTCAATCAAAACCCTGCTCCTTTTTTCTGCTTGTGACAGCTTTGGGTTTAAGTTTATCACAAAGGATGAAAGGACAGTTGTCCTTGATTTCTAAATTCTCAGTCAGCTCACCCAATTTCAGGAACCAAAGTCTCTTAAATTTGAAAGACATTAGGTTAGAGAAGACTTTTACGTATCATGTCATAAACTTACTTTAGGAATCTTTGCAAATTTCCCCACTCTAGTATCTCGGATGCTTGTAATATCCAAAAATTCAATCTCCTGCAAAATAATAAAAAGTAGCATGCACAATTTTAGCTTCTGTGAAAAACAAAAAATAAACCTCAAATCCAGAATCATTCCACATAAATAAGCACACTACCCAGTAACCTAATCATCTTTGGGACTGAGCTTTAGTGAACATGAATTAGCATACAGTATATTTTATCCATTTTCTATAGGTTTAAATCTAACAGATTCCACTACAAGTAGATTCAAAGACCTTTTTTGTCAGACTACTTCAAAACAGTAAATTGCTGGGGAAAAAAATCCAGGCTGGGAAAAAAATCAAATTGCTGTTCAACAGCTACAGCATATAAAAATCATTTTATGCAAAATGTATTTCTTGGAAAGATGCCTAGATGCTTACAAATACATTGCTCCAGCGAACTCTTTTTACATCATATTTTACTGGAGAAACTATGAAATAGTACCTGTTGACCTATTGTTTAGAATAATACAATAATACAATATAATCCTTGACTTACATTCATTTAGTGACCGTTCAAAGTTACAATGGTACTGAAAAAAGTGACTTATGATTTTTTTTCACACAACCATTGCAGCATCCCCATGGTCACATGATCAAAATTCAGATGCCTGTTAACTGATTTGTACTTAAGACTGTTGCAGGGTCCCAGGGTCACGTGATCACCTTTTGTGCCCTTCTGACAAGCAAAGTCAATGGGGAAGCCAGATTCACTTAACAACCATGTTACTAACTTAACAATGACAGTGATTCACTTAAAAACAGTGTGCAAGGAAGGTCGTAAAACTTAACAATTTTTTTTTGCTTAGCAACAGAAATTTTGGACTACATTGTAGTTCATAAGTAGAGGACTACCTGTTGGACAATAATAAAAAAATCAAAATTGCTGAATATGACTGACAATAAATCAACTTTGATGAATCAGTTCTGCCATGTTTCACACTATATGCCAGACAAAAGTCATAGCCATATTGTCAGGCTTTTGAGATTCTATTATTATATCCTGCAATAGAGCTCCAATAGTCCTTGTGGAGTCTCATTTCTGGACTGGCCTATCCAATGGTGGGATTCAAATATTTTTACCCCCAGTTTGGTGGGAGTGCACGTGCACACACTTTGCGTGCACATGTGTGTCAAACGCATGCTTTGCACATGGACAGAGGCATTTGTGCAGGTGCAGAGGCGTTCTAACTCACCTCCTGCAAGTCTGCATGATCCCAGTCACTTCAGCACTGCTGTGCGGCACTCTGCTGTGCTGCGCAAAGCAGCTGTGCTTCTAATTCAGAGGATAAAGGTGAGTGTGGTAGGCTGAGCAGGTGGATGGACCCAATAGCAGAGTGGCAGAGAGAACCAGTTCAGTCTTCACTGCTCATCGCTGCTACCGGCTCGGAAGAACCGGGCTGAACCGGTAGAATACCACCATTGGGCCTATCTCAAAAGGCTACTTTTGCAGCTTCCAGTTTGAGCTTCTTCAGTGACAGATTGAAACCTCGTCTCTGCAATGCTTTGATCCGTGCTTGCCGTTGGAGCACCCCGAGCTGGCTGGTTTCGGGACTAAGCCACCCCGTAGAGGTGGTGAAGAGGGGGGAGACTGCCTGCAGGGTTGAGGAGAGCCGCATCTCTCCTCCCCAGCTGGCCATTTACTCCTTTTCCCAAAGGCGGTTGCAGCGGTAGTTCAGAAATGGCCACCACAAAGAAGAACTCAACCGGAAAAATGTGATGGAGGAAGATAAGAAGAGAAAGTTTGGTTGACCGGGTCAAACAGCAAAAGCAACAGATAAGGTACTTGGAATTGAAACTATTAAAAAACAATAACATTGTTCCCCTAAGAAGATTTTTAAGCTGGCGAAGGAGAGAGAAAAGGGAAGAATTTTGGTTTTTCTCCTTTTCCTATTACTGACAGCTAAGATGTTAAGAAGAAACTGGAAAAAAATCCACTTTGACATCATAGGCATTTAATGCTGAAATAATAAAAAGTCAGAAGATAAATAAACTGGATAATTAAAAGCTTTTGAAAACAGGAAAGGAGGAGAGAAAAAGGATAAAAGGGCAGGATCTGGAAGGAAGGAGACTGCCTGGAATTAAAAAAGAACTTACAGCAAAATCTCAACAAGACTTCCAAAAGATACATTCTAACTGAATATATTGCACAAAAACCCCAGGAAGAGAAAGTTGAAAAAGAAATAAGAAATATAACTTGGGACGATCTGGATTACTTGATGATCTCTGGATTCTTGTTATTGTTTTGAAATGATCAATCGGGTGGTTGTTTTAAAACTGTTAAAATGGTCCACTTTTAGAAGAACTGAAAATGGAACTTAAAAGAAAAGAAGATGCACAAGAAGGGAGAGGTTCTTTTTGGCTTCGTATTTCAGTTTTAGAAATGGAGATTTGGAATTATGAGAAACAACAAGAAAGCCTGCAGAAAAGAAG
This sequence comes from Laticauda laticaudata, assembly GCA_004320025.1. Classification (NCBI taxonomy): domain Eukaryota; kingdom Metazoa; phylum Chordata; class Lepidosauria; order Squamata; family Elapidae; genus Laticauda; species Laticauda laticaudata. The sequence goes on from BHFT01033000.1 coordinate 6,704, forward strand.
ATTGCGATAAAGAAGAAGCCATCCTTTATGAACAAGTAATCTTAGATGGGGGGGGGAAGGAAATGGGAGAAAGAGAAATGGAAAGTTTAAGATTGGGAAAACAACTAAAAAAAATAGAGTGAAAATAAGTATAAAAATCAGAAAGCAACAAAGAGGGAAATGCAGAAGAAAGAATTAGAAATAGAGAGACAGAGGGGATAAAAAGGGGAGGGAAAAGATGAGAGGGAAGAAAAGAAAGGTAAAGAAGTTATAAAGGACAGAAGCAAAATATAGGAAATGGGGCCTATTTAGAGATAATGGTGATAAACTTTGAAAAAGGGATTCTGAAGGGTACATAAGATAGTCTGGTTTATATTAGAAACAGAAATAATTTTAGAAATATGAAAACATGTATGATTAAAATGTCTGATAAAATAGCCTATCGAGTAATTCAGTGGAATGCTTGGTCAATAAATAAATGCACAAAAGGTTATGTTAATGATTTATAAAACATATGTGAAGAGAAATAAGGGAAAGATTAATTATGGGAGATTATAGGTTGTTTTTAGGAAGTATGAGTATTTATTGAAAAGAAGTGGTTAAAGAATGGTTAAGATTTTAATATGATTATTAATGATAGAACTGAACTGGAATGGAATGATGTGGTTTATAATTACATATATTTACAATCTTTCTTTCTTTTTTAAAGAATATAGTGTGTATTATATAGGAATGTACAAGCAGAGTTTGATTGGAAGTTATGTGATTGTGTAATTGTGTATTGAAGGTATAAACTTAAGGTATAATAGCTGAAGTTTAAATTAGAGTTGAATGGATGTAATTAAAAGATATAAAGGTGTCATACTCCAATTAGTAACTACAGGAGAAAATTTGTTTAATGAGATAAAGATATATATGAAATTGAAACAGAACAGAAAAAGTATAAATGTAAATGATTTGAATTGAGATGAGATAATCAAAATAAAATTGAGAAAATTAAAAAGAGGGGAAAACTATATAGAAAATCTAAAAATAGTATAAATGATGGAAATAGAATCAAAAAGGAGCTAATGAACAGTTGATGCAAAAAGGAGCATGAAATTGAGTTTTGTGTCTGTATAAAGAAGTTCAACCCAGGACCATGCTATTTTCAAAAAAGAAGTTTTACTTGTATTTTGTATGTGTGAAAACCCAAATAAAACTTTATTTAAAAAAAAAGAAGGCTGACTTTTGCAAAGACTCTTGCTTGAGTATACTGCTCATTGCACAATTTGCACTTTCTAACTATTGAAATTTGGCTCATCCTTCCCCACCTTCTCTCTGAAGCAAAGTAAACATTGCTGTTCTGTGGTTATTGCTGAGCAGCAGCAAGGACAATGGCAGCTCTGATACAATCACTGATCTTGGTTCATGCAATTTTTAAAAACGTATGAGTCTCATTTTATTATTTTGGTTTCTTGAAGTTTTGCAGCAGCCAGAGGAAAGAAGCTTCAATCTGCCTCAAGATTTTTGTTTCAAAGGGTTCATATTATATATCTAACAGTGTTATCACAATTCTTCAGTTTGCTGTGGTTCGCTATTTCAGGGGACAAATTAAATTTTATTTGCAAAGAAATATTAATACTTCTCAATTCTGTGTGGTTTTAAAAACAAAGACAAATGTATACATTCCTTTCATCTGAAAGTAAATAAGCTGTTGACTACCGGTAATCTTCCTTTCAAGATAGTTTGTTTTGTGTTCCTCCGGAAAGAAGCGCATGAGACCAGGTTCCAAATAACAACTCTTTATTTCAATCCACTAGGTAAAGAAATGGAACATGGCCCAAGCTGCGGCAGCCCTTTATATAGCAGCTAGCCTGCTGGCTTGTGGCCAATGACAGTTATTTAATTCTTCCCGCCGCTTGGCGGCTTCCTGGATTGGTTCCTAGTGAATCAATACATAAGTGGCCTTTTCGGCCAATCAGAATGAAGTACTTGGAACCTACCAAGTTCCATACAGAACATTTTGTGTATAAACTAGGATCTAGAAGCTAGTGAGATGGGGAAAATAAGGAAGTATTGGACCCTTGTGGTTCTAATAGAAGATAATTTCTATAAAATTGTTGGTACTCTCAAAGCTTGGCTGGTTGCTTGTGAACATTTCATTACGAACTGGCTAGCACCCACAGAGTACCAAGAACTCCACAAAGCAAAGAAAATGTGCTATTTAAATTTGAAAAGAGAAAATGACTGGGAGACAATGGATTATATCTCCTGACACTTCTCTTCTCAAAAAAAAAAATCCTCTTCAAAAGCTGGTTTCAATATAAAAAAAACAGTTCAGTGGGGAAACTGGGACGTAGTGGGTTTTCACAGAATGCACTTGAAAGAGATCGTGCAAAACCTAGATGAATATGTCAAAATAATAGATAATCATTCTGGCAAGCATTCCATGAAAAGAATAAAGCTAAGAAGACAAATCTATAAATTTTCTTCATCTGAGAGCAGATAAGCTGCTGACTAATCTTCTTTTACAGGTGGTTTACTTTGTGTATAAACAAGGATCTAAATAGAAGCTACTAAGATGGGGAAAACAAAAAAGCTTTGGCCACTTGTGATTCCAATGGAAGAGAGTTTTATTTTATTTTTAGAGTTGTAGTTGTGAATTCAAAATCCAAAACTGCATGTCTTTGAATTATTTATTTATTTTTTAAAAAACCCCAGAACACTGGCAAACATTTTTGTACAACTGAAGAGTTTGGAGAGGCAGCTGGAGGCAGCTACATCATAGAGGCATCTGTAAAACAGGGACGTGTTGCAAAAAGCAGCAAACAAAACAAAACAAAACAAGATTCATGACCATCTGAAAAGACAAGATAATGTAACTATGCCTGGGACCTAAAATTATCTAGGTGTCCAGGGTTTGATAAGCAAAATATTAAGTGAGATAAACATTCAGGTGGATCCATTCCAGAATTTTGTTTTGTTATTCTAAGATGTAACACTTTTCCAGCTCCCACTATACCCACAACAAATAGTACATACTTCATATGTGGGCTAATTCTCAAGCATTAGTTACTGTAGAGAAGGAAGTCACTGCAAACCACCATCTCTGACTTTCTGCAAGAAAGCAGTAGTAAGCAAGCAAAATACTGTGCAAACTTGACAGCTCTGGTTTTCTGCAGTTTTTCTTTGAACTGAGAAATAATTGAATCCCTCTCCTGTGCGTTATTACTGGTCAAGCACAGTGTTATCTAATCACCACATCTCAAACACATATCTGTTTGTTGTTGATATATCTGTGGATCTCTTTGATTCATATCTTCAAACCATGTCTTCTTTTGCTTATATTAAAATATTTTTAAAATATGGAATACAAACAAATGCAACAAGAACAAAAAATAGTGAAAATATAGTGCAAAGGAAAATACATTACAGTAATGAAAATAAGCTAAATGTGACCAGAAAATTTCCTTATTAACAGAAAAAATTCCACATAACTACTTTAGCCTAGTGTTAAATCCAGACCACAGAGAAACATATTGTATCAACTTCTTATATTTAATACATGCAGATTAAAATAAATAAATAAACAATAAACTCATACCCAGGATCCATTCTTTAAAATCAGAATAAGTTTCTTTCAAGTTATATAAAATTATCTTCTTTGCTGGCCCCTAGATCTGATACAGCAAAGCTCTTCATGAGATAAAAAATTCCATGTTTTAAGAGTATAGTTTAAGATCCTAAATGGCAATATTTATTCCCAAAATTGAATTGATGTATGTAGTGATATGAAACAAAAATAAGGCTATAGCTAGAGAAGAGAAGATCACAAAAGTTGATGCTTTCCAGTTAAGTGCTACAACTCTCAGGGATCCTAAAATTGCAGGCACCTCAGTGGGTGCTAGAACATTAGGACCATGCTGTTTAATGCATATTTCAATTGCTAAGCAAATAATACAGGTAAATCATATTTAATATGCAATCTCTCAACTTCCTTAAAATAGACATTAGTAATCAACTGATTACTGTTGATGGCTTGTTTAGCCCAAGAATCCCAGTAAAACATCTTCCTTGCTATTTTCACATGTGGGGTTAATTCCACCATGTCAAAGCCTCATACGGTTTTTGGATCATATCATAATCTTTTATGCATTAATTTTTTTAAAAAAAACATGCCTGGCATATGTCAAGGCTGAAGTCAAAATCCTTAAGTATACCAGGCCCCTGCCAAGAAGTCTTATATACTTGCTACCCAAATAGGCCCAGAAAGAAAAATAAACTTTCTTCCAACACATGCAGAAATTAAAATAAAACCCCCGTGATGGAGTTGAAAATCTGGTATGTTAAAAAAGTAACTTCTGTTTGGTCAAGGTTATTCAAGGGGCTTTAGATTCCCATAAATATTTTCTCATCAACTTATTTATCTGTGTAAAATATATAATGTGAATAAATATTGGAATCCCCCTAGAATATTCATTAATCTCTATGTAATATCCATTTTTATAAGATTAATCTTGCCCCAAAGGCCTAAAGGGAATTTTAACCATTAACTTATCTATTAAAATTGTATCTATACATTTGGATATATTTGAGGCAATGGCAAACCATTTCTGCAAAACCTTACCAAGAATATTGCAGGGATTTGTCTAGAGAGAATCTCCAAGAATTGGATATGATTCAATGGAAGAAAAAAAAGCATATTTGATATACTTTGAGAACAATATATAGGTAGCCATCAGTTTATGAGCATTTGTTTAATGACTGTCAATGATATTATGGTCTCTGGAAAAATGATATATGACCTGTTTTCAAATTCCAATTGTGTTATATGTTGAGGGCTAAGTGTAAACCTACTGTAAGTATTCTATCGAGTCAGTGGATATTATATATAAATCTTATGATAAATTCCAAAAGTAACAAATTAAATGTGCTCCAGTCATTAGTGTAACCAGAATATAAATCAAAGTGCTATAAGCTTTGTTGACAATATTGCATGATTATCAAGAACAACTATAAGATAATCAGTATATAAAAATAATTTATATTCAGTACAAGTGCCGCTACACTTTTATTTTCTGGAGACAAATAGGAAAAACTAATGGTTCAAAACCCAGATTAAAGTTTAAGAAATATCCTTGCTGGGTGTCACATTGTAACTTCATAGGTTGAAAGATAAATGCATTTGTAAAACACTTGCCACTGAGTGCAAATGTGAAATTATTATCCAATAAACAAAAGATGGTGGAAGTCCATATCTTCCTAGAAAACATGTTATAAATTCAGTCTGAACCATGTCAAAGGCCTTTCTAACACCCAATGAAATTAGAACATCTTATTTCAATGTCTCTTCATGACATGTATAGTATCAATCATCAAGCAGATGCTTAACTATTTTTTATAAATCCAGAATAAGATGGCTAAATTACAAATGGTACTATCTTAAGCCTGTCTAGTGTTTAATGTCCACATTAAGCAAAGATATGAGTCCATTCCTTGTAATCTTGTTGGGTCTTTCTCAGGCTGATAGTCAACTATTTACAGTAATTTAGAAGGATTAAATGACTTTAGGCGTTCACCAGTATCGGTTCCAAAAAGCCTGTCAGAGTTCTGGACCATGTAAACTTAACCTTAGACTATTGACCTCACCCCTTTCCGAAGAGGTCTGTAGGAGGTGTGTATAAGCGCACCAACGTGCCTAGCGTCCCTGTCCTATTGTTTCTTTTATTTTTCTTATATGTACCCATTTCATGTATTCATAACTATGTATATACTTATNTTATTTTTCTTATATGTACCCATTTCATGTATTCATAACTATGTATATACTTATACCTATTATCTTGTAAGTGATTGACAAATCAAAATAAATAAATAAAATAAATGTAACTGAACCACCATGTGTTTCAGAATTCTCAGTTTCATTGATTACAACATCTCTGAGATTTTTTGTTTTATGTCAAGAAATGTTTTTTTTCCTGTCTAAAAAAAGTTTTCCATTTCAATATTTCCCACAATATTGTTACTTCTTTGCTTTTTAGTTAAGGGTTACTTATTTGATGTACCTGAATATAAATATAATATAACAAAAAATAAAATAAAACTGATAATTGACAGATCCTGGCTCACAAAATAACTGTTCATCATTGGTCTGAATTTCAGATATAAAATTTCATTATTTTTGTTGTATCAAATGATAACACCAAAACTTTACAGCTTCTCCAGATAACCAATACTTCTGGATGAAACATTTCAGGGTATTCAAACTGTTGTGAGCATAGAATCTCCCCATTTTAAATTTTGTTGTTTTAAATGTTTGATGTGAGTTGTCTGTCTTGTTTATAGTATGTAACAAAAATGAATTTTTAATCTTATTTTCTAATTGTTCAAAATTAGAGTCTCTAAATCTCCTTTTTGCTAAAATGAAAGCAATAATGAGTGTCCTGGTAGATGTCTTTTGCTTACCGCAGTGACTTAACATCTTGGTATAACTCCAATTTATTTTTTTAATTTCAATTATTCTGTAAAACATTAATTTCTTAAGAGACAAATGTTAAAATGCCATCTAAAATTAGCTGAACTGTAATTGCTAAAATTCACAGTCAGAGTCCCTAGAGTATGGTCTGCGATTATAACAAGGTCTACTGCTCCACCAAAACAGAAGAACTAAAAATAATCTAATCCGAAGCAATTTTAATGAGTTTATTAAAAAAACATTTTCTACATTTTGGATTCTAACAATGCCAAATATTTCTAATATATATGCTTCACAATGCCTTCCAATTTTAAGATTTATTTTTCTATCTGAGAATCTTAAATTAAAATCTCCAGCACACATTATGCAGTATACTGATGGTTTTAAGATCATAGTTTAGAGAACAGCTATGATATATATTAGGAGTTTGATTTGTTTCTGAAAGCATTTCCTGTATACCATGGCTTTTGGTGATCAGGACATACCTTATTTTGAAAAGTCCAATACAGATAAAATCCCTTTGGGTCCACCCGTAGAATGACAGGGTGTGCATTTGCAGATTCCTGTGAGGAAAAAGATGCAAAGTTCAAAAATCTTAATTGATTCATTTTTTTAAAATTTAGATAAGAAACAACAAAAATGAATACAGATAGTCCTCAACTGACAACTATTCATTTAGTGACCATTCAAAGTTACAATGGCACTGAAAAAGTGACTTATGACCATTTTTCACACTTACCACTGTTGCAGCATCCACATAATCATGTGATCAAAATTCAGAGAACTCAAAATATGATCATGGGGTCCCCCAACTGTCAAAATTTTGAATTCAGGTCATATGTAGCCCTCAAGTGGGTCCAATGTAACTTCAAACGGGCACTAAGCAACCAGTTATAAGTTGAGGATTTCCAATACCTCTGAGGTCAGTTCCTGACATGCTTCATGTTAACAACTTTATTGAGCATTATCTCAAACTCTGAAATTGTCTTGATTCAGAATATATCTTTCATCTTCTAACATACTTATTGCCACTGTACCATATAGTACAAATGCCATGAGATTTGCACTGATCTGCTTCAATATGAAAGGCTGAGATCAGTGGTGGGATTCAATTTTTTTTACTGCTGGTTCTGTGGGCGTGGCATGGTGGGCATGGCAGGGGAAGGATACTGTAAAATCTCCAGTCAGATGTGGTATTTGCCAGTTCTCCGAACTACTCAAAATTTCCACGACCGGCTCTCCAGAACTGGTCAGAACCTGATGAATACCACCTCTGGCTGAGATGGTATTTTGTCCAAACAAAAATTTAGAGCGGACATTTACAAAAGATAGGATTGTTACAACAGCTTATGTCCAAGTGACAGCTTGTTCCAACTCGAACCTCAGCAATAAAAGCCAAACTGGTGGTTGATGGATTAACAGGGACATTGCTACCACCATATCCATCTTGCTTTTTGTTTGCTGTCTGCTTATTTAATGTTTTATATTAAGATAAATAATATTATATTTAGATTATATTTATGTGTTTAATTGTAGGCTGCCCAGAATCACTTTGCAGAGTGAGGTGAGTCACATGTACATTTAATTAATTAAATCAATAAAATGTTTGCAAAGCTGGTCCATGAAGGGGTAGCAAATAACCTAGCTAAGTTTGATGCACATGTTCCCAATTTGGATACTGTTACTGGTAGCAATTTTAATACATATCTGAAACAGATATAAATAGACAGAGATAGAGAGATCAAATATACTGATTCAGCTTCCTCATTATTGAGCAATGATAATTCTCAAGAAGCTTGAAGAAAAAAAGGGAGATGCTATATTTAGTTGCATTCTTGTATGCTGCATGCGTCTGCTTGATTATCAAGTGGCTCCATTTACTCATTTTAGGATAGAGTATTTCTTTTTTTTAAAAAAAGGCAGCCCTCTGCTTTTAAGAATGTATTCTTGATTTCAAGGGCTGTTCAGTCTGAGTCAAGTTTATTGATAGGAAAGCATTAAGACGGAAGAGCAAACATTGCGAAGTTGTCATCCACAGTTATAACACATTGGAACATCTAGCACTTGAACACACTCGTTTTCCATTATGATAAGATGTGCTGTATTTCTTTACAAATTATAATCATCATTTCTAAAATTGAATCTATACACTCCATCAGCAGATGTAGCCTTTGTTCAAGGCTGCCCTCTCCTGCGCTCTTTCGTGAGAATTCTTTCTTTAGCGGAAAGTACGCTAAGGACAACCATGCCAGAATTTAGCAATCTTATGCAAAGCACAGGGGGCAAAGCACATTAAGCAGTAAGTAAAGGAAATAAAAGGCGGGAGATAAGAGAAAAGGAAACATAGCTAAATCTAGTTTACACAAAAACATTCATTATAGCTTCCCAAAGTTTTCTATCCTTGTTGGCTAGCCTTAAGCATTTTATCACACCTAAACACCAATTCATACATGTGTGTGTGTACATTTCTCATCTCTCTTTTTGGACTCCATCCAATTATAACATTCTTGGTCCTCCCCTTCCGACCAATTCGTTCTTCTTTCTTGTATTTCTTTTACATTCAGTCCTAATCTATGCTATCAATGTTATCAAACATTTATTATTTGCCACAGACCATATACCGCTCACGATCATTGTACAAATATTGCATGTCTTAAAACTTCTCCAGCCATATTTTCCATCTTTAGACAACAGTCGACCAATGTATACAGATTCATCAACTAGCTAATTCTTCATTACAGGTGTATAACTTAAAAACATCACCATCACATGGTTATTCCTCATCCAAGCCATCCTTTCCATGGCATTACGCAATCTAGATAATATACTGAACATTGCAAAGCATTTGGATTCCAAGCCAGCAAAATGACATAGTTTTCCTAAAAAGGCACACATACATACACATTTGTAACAAGCATATGTCTAATGTCCACACACAAATTCCTTATATATTTATGGATGTTCATTATACCATGTATGTGTAATACCATGCATGCGATCCAGAGCCTCCGAATGGTTTTTCTCCCATATCCATATCAAAGTGAGAATTGTCAATCATACTTACATCATCCCACTTAATAAAGCGTTCACCTTCAGTCATGTACTTCTTCACCTCAGGAGGGGTCAGGATAGGAGTAAGCACTGACATTTTGGCATTTCACCTCCCCTTCTCTTCTCTTCTCTTCCTCTGCCTCCTTTCTGCCTTTTGGAGCTTCTCCTCATGTGGTGCTCCCTGTTATTTCAGGAACCATCATGCTTTCTTGGCAGGGAAAACGCTTCAGTGGCTTCTAGAGACAAATGCTCAGCTCTTGATCTGCATAGGCAAATGATTGGCTTTCTAAAGCAGATCGGTAAACACTGAAAAATCCAGAAATGGCAGGCTAGGTAGACAGACGGGATCAACAGGAACCATCAACTGCAGAAAAGAAACCAACTAGTAAGTTGGTTTCCTGCTGTCAACTTCCCCATCGAAGCTTCTGCTTCTCTCTTCAGCAATTCAGAAATTATTTCAACATTCCTTTCCTTTCTGAGACTTCTTATTCATTTCTCAACATTAAACATTGTGGCAGGGAATTTGGACAGCTCTCCTCAGTACTCAGAGAATGAGAGGATTTGTAGGTCCAATATATCCAGAGAATATGACACTGAGAAAAGCCAAGATACTTGATTAACTAACAGCTCTGTTTTTCTTTAGAAACTGAGTCATCACTGTTCCCTTCCCTTATTAACAGTGGCTTCTTCACAAAGGGTGGCTACTGCTTGCCTATTCAGTGCTTCTCAAACTTACAACTTCCCTTGGCAACTTAAAGATGTGTGAACTTCAATTCCCAGAATTCCCCAGCCAGCATTACTTCCTAACTCATTTTAAAGTACCATTTTTGGAGGTTCTTTTAGAAAATGCAGCCTGCATCCATGTTCCCAGAAAAAGCATGGTGGATAAACTTCTAAATGAATGCTTCATTGCGATGAAATGCCTCCAGAAGTTGTGAATGCTCCAACACTGGAAGGTTTTAAGAAGAGATTGGACAACCATTTGTCTAAAATGGCATGGGGCTTCCTGCCTGAGCAGAGTTTGGACTAGAAAATCTCAAAGGTTCCTTCCAAATCTGTCATTCCATTATCCGGTTATTCTGAAATACAGTAAAATAAAACCATAAGCCAGCAAATCCTTTGTTGCAGTTGAAAGGTTATTGAAGATAGCCAGTCTCCATTTCATGCCCAGAGCTGGGACTGCTTGCCAATGGGAGAAGTAGACAGGGTTAGCCACGCAAACAGAGTCCCAGCATAGTTGGTAAACTGAGTTTATGCTTTAAATACATAATGGATCATATATATATATATAGTATATCATGTTTATGTAAACAATGATTTAATGTAGTTTACCAGTTATGCTTTGAAGCCTTTAGCTCTGCAGTCCCCTGGATTATTCTGCAATGGCTGTCTGTCTGAAATCTTCTACTTCTACTTTATAAGATGATCGAGTAGTGGGAAATCTGTCTCTCATTTACATTAAATATTTTAAAAGAAATTGGATAGAAGTGGCATGAAGCAGAGATGATTTGAGTAGTCCTTCAAAATCTATGAAGATAACATTTTTAGCAATGAAAACACGAAAGATAGAGAAATATAATATTCATAAGAAAGTTACAAACTAAACTGGAATGAGCTCGTGAAAATGGCAACCACTGAGCCTATTTTGAATACATCAGACAGAAGGCTTGCTCTAAAAGCCAACTTGCTGTCAAAATATTTCCATGTACATAAACTAAGATTTAAGAGTCATTTCCTCCTATGGAAAACAGTTGTTATTTGACTACCTGTGGTTGTGATCTACACACTATGCAAATCCTCAACCATATCAGATGCTTTGAAGGGGAAGGGAGGAAATGGAGGGTGCTTACCTTTGAGAGCAAACTTTTCACTAACTTCCTCCCATATTGTGGGATCCTGTCTAGGGTTGCCAGATCTGAATTGCAAAAATTGAGAACTCACAGATGGCAGCAGAGATATATAGTGGCCATCCAGATTTTTGCATCCTAATCCTGGCACTGGTAAATCCTTGTCCTTATAGATTTTGACCTGTGGTTTGTCAGACTTTAATGACAATTAAAAAAAAAAGAATGAAAGCTTAGCACATTGGTCTCTGTGGCTTATTTCTAGACTTATTTCTACTTCTCTCTCACACACAGAAATTCCTATATACTGACAAAGTCTTACATACAGTATGATGCATGTATAAATTTAACTTCAGTCTGGAAAAAAACATGACTATTTATCATTCAGGTAACAGATAACAGATAATCAGAGTTGGAAGGGACCTTGTAGGTCATCTAATCCAACCCCCTGCCCAAGTGGGAGACCTTATGCCATTTCCGACAAATGGCGGTCCAATCTCTTCTTTAAAGTCTCAAGTGATGGCACTCCCACAACTTCTGAGGGCAAGCTGTTCCATTGGATGATTGTTCTCATTGTCAGAAAGTTCTCCTTATATTCAGGTTAAATCTCTCCTTCAGTTTCCATCCATTATTCCTTGTCTGGCCTACAGGCACCTTAGAAAATAGCTTGACCCCTTCCTTTCTGTGGCAGCCCCTCAAATATTGGAAGACTGCTATCATGTCTTCCCTGGTAGACATGAAATGGCATTCTCTCTCTCTCTCTCTCTCTCTCTCTCTCTCATATCTATCATCTCTTTCTCTCTCTCTCTTCATCCATCCACCCAACACTCCATCCACTCATGGAGAGAGAGAGATGTGGTCTTTTAATTAGCCTAAATATTATATCTTTGCAAGATATGCAGCAATTACACTGAATAGGGAAGGGATAGCTTCAATTAAAAGGAAAAAAGGTCTTTAAATTTTTGATTCAATTTACAGGGGCTGAGAGGACATCACATGTTACCTTCTAATGGTCTTGCACCCATTCATATGTGATTTTCATAAAATCTGTGAAGGAGGAAAAGGCCAATTTGAGGAATCCACTAGAGATCTTATAATAATCTTTATTCCTATTGTTATGCAAATATCCTCATTATTCACAGTTCCATTATTCATGTTTAGGTGTGTTGTGATGGATAAAACCAACTAGGCTTTGTTATCAATGGAAAAAGATAAATATACATGTGATTTGGGGAGCACGTTTCTGTCTGGAGTAGATTTTTAGAGGGTGGCTTGGGGAAGTTATTTTAGTTATTGCAGATAGATTTTTGCACATATAAAAAGTACTTGTTTTCAAGGTCTAGTTATTCATGCTTTCATTATCTGAGGTTCTTAGCCCAGAAGAGAATCAACACAAATAAACAAGTGTAAGTTCTGTGAATTGTATTTGCCATCCCCAAAGCTATATTTTGTCCTCCTATATGCACAGATCATACAAGGAAGTTATAGCAGTGGTGGTATTCTACAGGTTCTGCCTGGTTCTGCCGAGCTGGTAGCGCCGATGAGCAGCAGAGACCAAACTGGTTCTCTCCAACACTCTGTTGTTGGGCCCGCCCGCCCACCTGGCCTCCCATACCAACCTTTATGTCCTGCTTTTGAAGCACAGCTGCTTTGCATGGCACAGCAGATTGCCACGTGTCAGCTGCTGAAGCAACAGGGAGAGTGAAGGATTGCAGGAGGCGAGTTGGAAAGCCTCTGTGCCTGCACAAAGTGCACGTTTGGCAGGCATGAATGCGCAAAGTGTGTGCATGTGTTCAGAGCACACCCACCAAGCCATGCCCACCAAACCGGTGGTAAAAAAATTTGAAACACACCACTGAGTTATACATACCCAAACATGAATGGGACGTCATTTGATATTGCAGTTGTGGCTTATCGCAAAAAGAACAATGCTTGGTTAGCTTGAAGGGCAGCTCATCCAGGAACATCCTGAATTAAATTTATCCTAGAAGATAAATTTATCCTATTATGAAAAAAGTCTGCCTGTATCCTGTTTTCCTCCTATTATCAGAACTATTTCATACAAGAACGGTTCACTACTGATTTCTACAAGTTGACTGAAATAGGAATAGGATATGATGAACTTTATCATGACCTGTTGCACCTCACTTAAAAGGGACTTCTCTTATTCTTTCGCTGTAACCTCCAGAGCTGTTGCATAGTGGTGAACAACTTGTTAACGGGATTGAAGAATGGCATGGTTAAATACATTGAGAGTCATTGTGTTAATTTTGATCAATCCGTTACATTTAAATTTTATCAAATTTAGATTGCGCGTTGTCCCCATCTACATTTTGGACTGCCGGCACAATTTTCCACTTAAGGACAACCTCTGGACTCAATATTATTGTGTATCCCTGCTTTATCGCTAGGTAGGATATATTCTAAGCAAGTCCCTAGGCTTTTGTGATATTAATAATTCAGGTCTTTTTTCTCTGTAGCTTTGGCCATTATTAAATGGCATAATGACAAAACATATTCAGTTTTAAGGCAGCTCTGGTGACTTTTTTCTGAATACCTAATAGTTGGGTGGATATATGTGGAAAGAGTCTTGTGATGAAATGAAGTTGCTGATTTCAACATGTACACACATTGCCCTGAGTTGCACAGTGAGACACAAACAATAAAGTTTAAGGAGAAGAATTGGTGTGTCTTAAGGGTAGAAAAAGGGTAGTTGAAGACAGAGGTTTGTAGCCTTATTATATTTTAAATTGTTAAATATATGTTTAAATATAATTACATTATATGTAAGGAAATGTAGCAAGAAGAACTGATGGCAGGTGGAACAAGGCAGCCATAGAATAGATCCCATTTGATAAAAAGTGTCTGTGAAAGAGATCTAAAACAAGATGGATTGACAACACCAGCAAGTATTGAGGTCCCAGTTGGCAAAAGAAAGCTCAGGGGCAGATTGGTTGGAAACATACGGAAGAGGCCTTCCTCCTGCAGTGGATAGACAATGACTAAAATGATGATGCGTAAGGAAAACATCTCTTTCATTTCTGGATCTGAATTATATTTGTACTGTCATTGGGTGTGGTCATATCTGCATTTACATTTACATCCACAGCTCCTTGCCTACTGCATTCTCTCTCTCTGCCTTAATGGCATTGCCCTCATCTCCTCCATAAGCTATGAGTGACACTATGTGAAGTTGTCATTAGCTATTCTGTCCTGAAGAACTGTTTTCCCCATTACTCGAATGCTAACCAATGATGACTTCAAGGTGTATAAAATCAACTATATTTTATTTCCCAATACCTAGGAAGCAAAATCAGATGACTAATAGTGAATCGATCAGAGAGTACATATTGAATAGGATGGGGAAATGTAGCCACCTCTCTTTACTGGTTGTCTGTCTTGGTTCTAATCTAGGGGTGGGCATAATGACTTATAAAACGTTAGGGAAATTATTTGGTATGGATTGCTGAAAAAGAAGACTCTATGGATAAGTTCAAATTAAAACTCAATTTACTTTATCAACCTGGAGAACACATTAGAGTCAGAGCTGCCCTGCATTTGGTAGGTCATAGTTTTCTGCAAGAGTAACAGAATACGACACTTTATTCTTCTCTGGACAAACTTAATATGTGAAATTTCAGGAAAATCCTGTTATGGAAATAACTGATATTGAATCCTGTTTCCAGGTAAGCAACATGGATATGTCCCTGTAATCACCAGGATTCAAAGTTGACTCAAAAAATGTCAAGAAAAATTCAGAGCAGAAATCATACATTGCAATGTCCTACCTGCAAATGAATATTTCAGTTTCAATCATAACAATACAAGAGCAATGTCTGGAATACTCTACCTGACTCTGTGGTTTCTTCCCCAAACCCCAGAAACTTTAACCTTAGACTGTCTACTATTGACCTCACCCCCTTCCTAAGAGGCCTGTAAGGGGCGTGCATAAGTGCACCAACATGCCTACCGTCCCTGTCCTATTGTTTCTTTTAATTTTTCTTATAAGTATCTATCATGTATTCAAAACTATATTTATTCTTATACCTGTTGTATCTTGTAAGCGACTGACAAAACAAACAAATAAATAAATAAAGTTAGGTCTGCTAAAATGTCCCAGAAAAAAAGCCAAGGAGTGTCTAAATACTAAATACTGATGGACAGGTGAACTGATTAGTGCAGTAGCTCAATACCACTCCAGGAAATGTATGGTTTTTCTCAGTTTTATGCAAAATTAAAATCACACCGCAGTGAAATATAAGGGGAAAAAAATCATGAAATCCTCAATAAAAGTGCTCCTTCTAAAGAACTGCTGTTGGTGACTCAGCTTCCTTCCCTTTTTTTTTAAACAAATGCTTGTCAGAATGGGTAGGAGGAAGGGCAGAGAAAGCAATGTAGGGAAGAGAAACAGATATCTGAAGGCAGACCCACCCTATTCCTGCTGGGGCACCATGTCTGCTAAACACTTCCCCCTCCAAATAGTGATGTGCTGAAGAGGGAAAGCAACAGAATCCATGGAAAGCCGATCATTTGCCTATCTTGCTCAGCACATGCAAAAATGAGGACAACCATCATTTGGCAATCGCTCGCCTTGGTTGGAAGTTCCAGATTTCAGGATTTCCAAGCCCTCAATGAAAACTTGAGGAATCTCTGTCAGAAGAGATGAAATCTGAAAGATCTTGCATGTGTTTGGAATAAAGAGAGTTGAATGAGTCTGTGAAGAAACCGGGGGCTCCTTCACAGGAGGGAATGGAAAAAATACATGAAGATAATGATTGTGACTGCGTGACTGAGGGGAAGCCAGAATGTATCTCCCCTGCATTTGTTCCCAGATGAACCTGGAGAGAGCTTGAGCAGATAATTTCAGGTCTTTATTTACAAGAGAGGAAACAACATTTCTCATCTCTGCTATAATGAGCTCACATTCTCTGCTTTTACCATTCTCCAATACCTCTGTCATTTACTAGTTTCATCTCATGGGGGGGGGGCTTCACATTGGCCCATTGGATGCCTTCCCCACAGTGCTGTTACTGAGTAGATATAATGCTGTTCTTTATCAAGAACATTGCTCATACTTTGACACTAAGACAGTAGTGCATGTGTTTCTGAAGTCTGGTAGCTACCACTTTTGGGGAAAAGGGTGGCAGAAGGAATCTTCCCTCTAACTACAGGTAGTCCTTGACTTACAATAATTCATTTAGTAACCGTTGAGTTACAACATTGCTGAAAAAGTGACTTATGACCATTTTTCACGCATATGGCCATTGCAGCTTTCCCATGGTCACATGATTGAATTCCAGACGCTTGGCATCTGACTCATATTTATGATGGTTGCAGTGTCCCAGAGTCATGTGATCATCTTTGGTGACCTTCTGAGAAGCAAAATGAATGGAGAAGCCAGATTCACTTAACAATCATGTTACTTACTTAACAACTGCAGTGATTTACTTAACGACATGCCTTTGTGCTTTGGTGGCAAGAAAGGAAGTAAAATAGGGTAAAATTCACTGAACAAATGTGTCACTTGGCAACAGAAATTTTGAGCTCAGTTGTGGCTGTAAGTCATGGACTATCTATATAAACTGTTCAGACTGCAAACATATAATAACTGTACACAGGTAACTCTCATTTAGCAACTGTCTTGCACAGCTCCTGTTCATAGTTATGGCGATGATGTAAAAGTATCTGTCAGGACTCCAACAAATTCACCCCCATTCAAATCATAAGTCTCTAGCTGCATCTCTCAGAGAAAATAAAATTGATTTATTAGAAGTGGCCATGTTGGTGTTAACTGCATGCAGCCAATACTAAAATACATCATTCATTTCCTCCTTGACCATGATCTCCCCCGCCCCCCCAGATGTATATTCTTCAATGGGACACATCCATAGCCAAGAGTCATCAATCATGCTCTCTGGTAATATTCTTGCACTCCAACAGTGATTATCTAAGCACTGAAGAAATGCATTGTTTTCCTCCACTCCCTTTTTCTGGCAGCTAAAAAGACCAAAGGAGTATCTTTTCAGTTGACAGTATCTCTGTGATCAATCCCACCATTTATGACTTTCACAGGGCTGTAAAGCAAAGGTAAGCTGAAGTAAAAGCATAAGCACAATTGCAGTCACATTTTTCACTTCGCTAAATGATCAAGTTGCTGGTCCCAATTATGGTCATTAAATGAGGATTACTGGTACTATCTACCAATCAACCAGGATCAGGAAGTCTCTAGAATTTCTAGCATCATTTATGACAATGAATTTTTTTTTCAACTTGTTTCCTTTCCATGGTGTGTTTAGTGCAGGCATGAATGGCTTTTATCAAATGCTATGTGATAGATAGTACTTTAAATTTCTGTTTGGTTTATGACCATATGTTTTAACAAACAAAATCATGTGATTATAATTCTGCCTGTTTTTATATTTAATGGAGTCCTGGATATCATCTTGAATTTTTGGGAACTCCTCCCAATGTTTCTCAATCTTAGCAACTTTAAGGAATGTGGACTTCAACTCCCAGAATTCTCTATCCAGCCATGAGGAATTCTGGGAATTGATGTGCACATATCTTAAAGTTGCCAAAGTTGGAAACTTTATTTATTGACTATAATTTAAAATTAATGATGGGATATTTTTACTCGGTATCTACTAAACGATATGCACTATAAATGAAACATTGTTCTGGACAATTTCCCACTTGTAGGAATAACAGGAATTTATGTCACACTGTGAGACCACAGTTGGAATACCGTGTCCAGTTCTGGTCACAATAAAAAAAAAAAAA
>BHFT01033000.1:24838-55412 GCA_004320025.1 Laticauda laticaudata
AAAAAAAAAAAAAGATGATGTCACCCCAGAAAGTGTGCAGAAAAGAGCAACAAAGATGATAAAAGGTTTGGAAGCCAAATTGTATGATGAATGCTTGAGAGGGCTAGGTCTGACTCTAGCACATAGAAGAGAAAGATTAGGGAAGAATATGATAGAAAGAACTGACTTCTAATATTTGAGGGAGAGAACAGGGAATTGGCTTATTCCCTGGACAAGGACAAGAAGTTAAATCTCTCTGTTAAAGAGAGATCCAGTATAGTAGTAAGGATAAATTTTCTGACACAGAATAATTCATGGCATAGCTTGCCTCCCAAGGTTGTGATTCCTCCATGCCAGAAGGTTTTCAAGAAGAGACTGGATAGCTATTTTATTGGGATAGTATAATCTTTTCTGTTTTGAGCAGGGAATTGAACTAGAAGGGCTATGAAGTCCCTTCCAGCCCTATGATTCTATGTTCTACCAAAAATCCAGTCATTTTTATGAAGCCTGATTTCTAAGGGACAATCCAGAAAATAGAAATTCAGGAATCATTATCAAAAATATTTGTTTCAGTTGCAATACACAAATGTGCAATGTACTGGGCAATGTTATTCATCTGCCTGTTGGGCAAACAGTGACCAAATAAACACAATTATGTTGCTGAAAAAGAAAAGACTGAGCCTGCAATTACCGCACTCAAGCCAATGCTTGTGCTTTGAGCCATATTGGCCAATCTGTACTTGGCTTAAATTTCCCTGGGCCTGAAGGTGATGGGAACTCAGACATAGTTCCTTCTTACATCAATCAATTCGGGTTTTTGTTCCTTTCCTGTATTTCTACCAAGAAAGAAAGAGAAAGTAGATGGTGTGGATATGTCAAAGCCATTGATGTGTTCCCATTTTGAATAGATCAGAGCAGAGTGAAGCATTAACCACTCGGCACACTCTCCTACCTCCACTCCCCTAAATCAGCCCTAGATATTTGGAAGCCTTTTGATTGTATGTGGAATGCTTGTAAGAGTATGGCAAGAGATAAGACAGCCATAGTTACCCTCTCTGTGTATCTTCGGCTTATTGAGCAGTGCAACTCAAAAGAATCCCTCATGCTCTTGTAAGTCTGGGAGCATAAAACATAGAAGGGCATGGGGAAAGAAAAAGGAAAGGGACCTGTTGCATTCTTACCTCCTGCCTCATATCATAGCTTTATTCCCTGTCTCCTCTTTCAGCCATATCAGCATCTGTTAGCATTCAGCGAGGGTTGTACAATTGTACAATTTGCTAAACGTAAATAGGATGAATATTATGATGTGTGTATTATAATGAAATTAGAAAGGGACTTTGATTTAAAAACATAATAATGGCATAACCAAGAACCAAAAAGGGGATAAAAATGAAAAATAAAAATCAATATGAATTTATGAATGATTATTTGAATTATATAATTTGTTAAACACTGCAAATATGACTATTAATAAAATATTTATCATAAAACAAGTGATGTTAAGAATATAGAGGTTGACATAAAATAGCACATGAAATATTGAATGATTAAGAATGATAATATACATTAATACCAAATTAGACAAGAAAGTTAACAGTATTAACATGAAACCATTGTCATGTTTGTTTTAAGAAGTAAAATACCCTGGAACCACACTGTTCACACAATGATGTGTTTGTAGAAATAAATAATGTATTACAAAACAAAAAAACATTCAGTGAGGGTGTAATCAAGGTGCTGAATCATATCATGTGACTAAAATTGAACCCTTTCAGGGTTTTTCCCCCTTACAGTTTGAGGGTAGCTGGTGGAATTTAGCCATAAATTCAAGCAAACATCCCCTCTACATTTTGATTTAAGCACTTAAAATTTCAACTTGTATAAAATATTGACCTCTAGTGGCTACCCTGTGAAATTGCACAAACACAAACACCTTAAAGTCATTTCTGGACTCTGCCAATACATTAATTTGTTGATTTGGAAAACTTATATCAGTCCCACATTAGACTTTCATTTGCCTTTGATAGTTCCAGAAATTCTGTTTGCAGTGTTTTCCTATGCCAAATATGCCAGCTTTAGGATGAACAAATGTAGACCCCCGAACCAAAGTGATTTTTCTCACACCTTTTCCACATTAATAGTTTCCCCAAACCTAAACATCGCAAGCATTAGATGTCAAGATATGCACAGATATAATAAAAAAATGGAACTCTTGCTAGGCTGTGCAGCATTGCTCTAAACTAGCATTTTTCAAACCTGGTAAGTTTTATTTATTTAATACATAGCAGTAAATTTTAACATTTCAACTCCCAGGATTTTCACAGCTGGGTGTATGTCTCAGTCTGCACATTTTACGGTTGTCAAATTGCTCTAAATTGCACCACCACCATTAGTCTTCTATTACAGAAAAGAAAATATTAAAGTCCTTCCTTCTACTATTTATTTAAGATATTTAAGATATTGTCCCCTGTTTTTCAGTTGGCAGGAAAAAAAATACCCCTGTATGAAAGCTGCTGCCCCTTTAACTAATCATTTGCCTATCTCCACTGCATCTCTCTCTCTTAACACTGCAGAATGGGTTCATCTGAATAACATGTGGAGGATGTGTTGGGCAAAATGGTTTGGCTGAATTATCCAGCTTTGCTTCCCAGCCTCTTCGTCATTTCATTTACCAGTCAGGGAGCTGTAAGGAGGGTCTGACACCAATACTCGTATATTTTTAGGCTGCTTCGTGTGATTCCACTTCCCCTACTGTCATAGCATAAGCTTAATCATGCATTTATAAAGAACAACACCACAAATAGGAATTATAAAGGAAGTTGAGTCACCTGCAGCATTTCCTGAGAGGGTTCGATAATTTCACAGTTACACTATTACAATCTTGCACAAAAGTGGAAAGGGGAATAAATAAAAATACTCACATAAATGATGAAGTTGTCTAGCACTCTTACCCTAAACCAGCCACTGGTCCAACACCTTTGCCAAACATATTTCAAAGTCAAACATATTCAACCTACAGGTTGAGCTCAAACACCAGTGACAGCAAACACACCTCTGCAGAATTTTCTTTGCAACAATAATGTTCTCTCAAAGCGAGACAGTAATTAAAGCAATTTATCCAGCTCTGTAGGGAACAAGAAGAATAGCAAGAGGAGAGGCTTGATTGGGGACACGAGGGAAGTACTGTAGCTGTGCCCTCAACAGCCTGAAGCACTCAAAAAGACACCTCTTTGATCCTTTGCACTATTTGCCCCCCAACTTTCCTTTCAGGGTCAGGACTGGTGAAATGTGGCACACTTTTAAACATATTGAGACTCCCAGTGGACAACATCAGAATAGCTGGGAAAGTGTTGGTAGAGTTTTAAATATGGTCTCACTTAAGAATTAAATAAGAGATGAAGGCAAGATCATGTGCATATAGGGCAATTACTGTTCTCAAGGAATTATTATGCCATAATTAAGAGAAAGTGGGGACCTAATCTTGGAGGATTGATTTTAATTGTCTTCCCCTCTGTCTGTTTTAGTAACTATCATTTCTCATTAATTTCAGACTAGACTCAAGAATACTGCAAGGGAAGAAGAGAAAAGCAAACAGAGGTCCATTTCTGCTATACTGTTGTAGTCTTTTTTTTTTTTTTTAGTGTATGGCACATGTTAGCCAGGGATCACTGAGGTAGCTGGCTGCCTCAGCGAAAGGAATTTTTTTGGGGGGGTTGTTATCTTTACCCACAGGGTGCTGGAATGCCAGTAGGCATTCAGGGGAGGCTCCTGTCTTGTCCCTATGCGGTTTACAGGAATCGAGCTGCTGACCTCAGCAGTGTGCAGGCTCAGTGTGCAGTGGTAAGGCTCACTTACCACGTGAGCCACCAGGGCCCCACTTAACAGCTGTCTCAGCAAAATAAAGATATGAGGTGATACCTTCCAAATTGTTTCTTTATTAAGGCTTAAAAAATGGCTGCCATTGTGTGTACCTAGCCATCTTGTGCTGTTGGTGCAGGAGGGTGAGTCTCCTGATTTGGGATAGCTGAATTGTTTGTGTCATTGGAAAGTGGGCCAGTGAGTGATCGGGGTGGGGGAGAATTTAGTTTGAAAACAGTTGCTGATGCTTTCAAACAATCAGTTCCCTGAAGAAGGGTGGCAGAAAGATTGATTCTGTTCTTAACACAGTGTTTTTCAAGCTTGGCAACTTGGACTCTTCTGCATACTGCTCAGAACTGTAGCCCTATTCTGTATCCTGTACAGATGCAGATAGATAAACTCCACAAAACATGCATAACAAAATACTTTTATTGGTTCATCAGGTATCCTCATAACTCACATTTGTGATGAAGTTCTTTTTTAGTGACCAATCCTTTGCACATCTGTCTTGTAGGTAAAAAGGTAGTTTATCTCCTATCCTTTTTCTCCCATCTTGTAATGATAGAAGTAGAACAGTTACCATGAGTCCACGAGTTCAGCCAAGAGTGAGGAAAACCCCTCCAACCCATCAAGGGTCAATTAGTGACCAATTAGGGTTAAAGATGTGCTCACATGACATGGACTACATTTCCCAGGATACCTTAACTACATTTACCATGATGCTTTCCCTTAAGAAAACAGCTCACAATTGCTACGTAACGATCCAATTCCCATATACTGGCTGGACAACACAAGCCCTCTATCCCATTTCTATCTCTAAAGGAATAATAATTGATTGATTGATTGATTAAGTTATTTTCAACTCCTGGAGATTACATAGATAGATTTTTCTCCAGAACAATTTGATATATTCTAGGGAATTTGGTGTTGTGTGTTCACTATTTCATGGTATACTAAACATGTGACTAAACCTTTTACAAAGCACAGTTGCCAGGTGTCAATCTGGAGTAGAAATAGAGGGAAGAAAGCAGGGGTGGGCTTCAAAAATGTTAGCAAGGAGTTATCTGCCCAGCTGCTGGGTGGGCATGGCCATGGTGGCCATGGCCTAATCAGCCTCCTCCACCAAGGCATGGGACATTTTTGCTCTCCCTGGGATCTGGAGGCTTTGTCAATCCTCTGGGGGGTGAAAACAGCCTCCCCGGGCTCTGGAGGCTCTCTGGAAGTCGGAAACAGACCCCTTTCCGGTCTTCCTGAACTTCCAGGAGGCCCGTTTTTTGCCCTCTCCGAGTCTCCACATGCGCCCTGCACTTACCTGTATCCAAAACGGGCTACTCCTGGGAGGGGAGAGGTGGGAAGGGTCAGCCAGGAGTGGGATTTGGGGGTTCTCTGAACTACACAGAATCTTAGCTAGGGGATCTCCTGAAGCCCTGAGAACCCCCAGCAGCCCACGCCTGGAAGAAATTCAGGATGAAATGTATTTGGGTGATAATCAGCTTTTACAGCATGTTTCAAATCTGCAGCTGCATAGATTTTAAATAAGTTCCCACAGTAAGTGAAATTTAGCATGGTTTTTGTATGAAACCTATATAATTACTTACAATTTCTGTAGTATTTGTATGCAAAAATAATTAACATGCATTTTCTATGCAATTTTCTCAAAATATGCTTTATTAAACATATCTAGATATAATTATTTTCTTTGTACAAATTGTTCCATATACACATTGATTTGCCTCTGTTTTCTCAAAGTAGACAAAAGTTTTGATTTTCTAGCTGAAAAATGTCAGCACATTTCTTTTGCCATTTCCATTTCTATTTTGGCAGAATTCTTTATGCATATATAAAACAAGAATTGCACCCAGAATTTTATTGGTAGCCAATGGAGCTCACAGAGCAGAGGTGTAACATAGGAATCTCAGGCTTACCCATCATTAGTAATGCTACTACATTTTGGACCAGCTGCAGTTTCCATGTGGTCTTCAAGGGCAGGCCCATGTAGAGCACATTGCAATAGTTCCCTGGCCTGCAAGATGAGCAGGACATGGATGATTGTAAGGAGGTTCTCTTGCAAATGCCTCTCAGGCAATAGCTGCCACTTGCTCCTCAAGCAGAAACTGATATCCATAGATTGTGTACCAGTCTTGAAAGAAGCAGTGCAATCACACTCAGGACCAGAGAAAGAGGATGCCTAGAATGGAGTTGTCCCAGGCCCCACAGCTATTTGGTCTTCTTCGAGTTAAGTTTAAGCCTGTTCCCCCCATCTAGGCCTCAGCAGCTCCTAGGCATTGAAGTATTCAGAAGACTGGGGTGCACAGCTTAGAAATTGCCCAGGACTCAAATATAAAAAGATGTTGCATTATATGTTGTGCTTTTACAATATAAGCACTTTGCAAAATGAATGCACTGAGCAACTTGTTATAAACTGATGTGTGGAGTACACAGCTGTTAAAAGTATTGAATGCCAAAGGGATCACAAAAAGCTTTTTAACTATCACACTGAATTGTGACTTTTCTTTTTTCACCTCTTTTTTTTTGGGGGGGGGTGTCCATGCAACTATTTTTCTGTGTTCCCTCCCTTCCCAGAGCCAGTGGGAATACTGTTCCTCTAAACCTTGCTGCCCCACAGAATGCCTCCCTACACCATATAACTGGAAGGGGATTTTGCAGCACTGCTCTCTCGTTCTGCCCAAACTCAACCACTACATGGAAAGCCTGCTTCAGTTGGCATGCCCTGGGTACCTCATGCATTATATTTTTTGTTAATTATTCTTTCCTGTGGTGGGATCAACTACATGAACTTTTAAAACTTTTCTTATTCCTTAGAACTATGGCTTGATCAGTTAGCCTATCGAACACTAGGGGCAGCAAAGAGGGGTTTTTGCATCTTTTGGCTGCTATCTCGTGTTTGTCCAGATCGCAATAGAAGTAGCATTTGGACTTATATACCGCTTCACAGTGCTTTACAGCCCTCTCGAAGTGGTTTGCAGAGTCAGCATATTGCCCCCAACAATCTGGGTCCTCATTTTCCCCACCTTGGAAGGATGGAAGGCTGAGTCAACCTTGAGCCTCTCAGAATTGAACTCCTGAAGTGAGCAGAAAGCTAGCTCTGCAGTACTGCATTCTAACCACTGTGCCGTCACAGCAGTTGCAGTTGTTGAATAAGCGCTATTGGAATTTTAAAAAGCAGTTGTGAGGATCTGTGAAGGAGCTATAAATTATCCAAATTATCAAAAGAATATTATATGACAGTGGGCAGAAGCGAGGAGCTAGAACTCTTGGGAGTAGCAGCTATTAGGAAGGGAGGTTCATGCAGGCAAGCAATTGAAATTCAAGAGAGGAGTCCTCCTGATTACGGGTTGCAACCACTTGCCACCACAATAGAGCCCAAAATTTCTGAGCGAGACAGTTGTTAAGTGAGTTTTGCCCCATTTTACAACCTTTCTTGCTACAGTTTTTCAGTGAATCCCTGCAATTATTAAGTTGGTAACAAAGATATTAAGTGAATCTGGCTTCCCCATTGACTTTGAAGATCACAAATAATCACATGATCCTGGGGATACTGCAACCGTTATAAATTCATGCCAGTGGCCAAGCATCCTAATTTTGATCATATGACCATGGGGATGATGCAACAGTCATAAATTGAAATACCATCATAAGTCACTTTTTTCAGTGCTGTTATAATTTTGGATGGTCACTAAACAAACTGTTGTAAATTGAGGGCTATCTGTATACTGCTAAGTACTTCCTTAAGTCAGAGATAGGCTAGTCAAATTCAGGACTTCTTAGCTCTTGGTCAATCTTATGGCCAACACAGCTAAAAAGGGGGGAGAAATCACAAGTGACTATGGAAGCTGGTTTCTGGTGTACCTCAGAGCCAAAAGGAAATTGAAAAATGGGAAAACAGGTGGTCCTACAGGAAATGTGCAGAACCAAATTGAAGCCACAAGTTTGCTGGTACAAAGTTGAGCTTTTTCATGTGTAATATTTGTTATTGCAGTTGGTAAAAAACAATTTTCTTCAAGAAACAATTAGAAGTTCTTGGACCACCATAAAAGCATAAGGATGGCAAATCAAATAGCATAGGAGACGGAATGTTTTTATTGACCTATAATTCAGTGGCAACAATGCAAACCCCTTGAAATTAGGCATGTATATCTTGCC
Organism: Laticauda laticaudata; assembly: GCA_004320025.1. Lineage (NCBI taxonomy): Eukaryota > Metazoa > Chordata > Lepidosauria > Squamata > Elapidae > Laticauda > Laticauda laticaudata. Next base: position 32,840 of record BHFT01033000.1, read on the forward strand.
TCCAGATTGGCAGTTTAGAGAAGGGCTGATTTTCAAGGAACATAAGAACTCAGAATTAGCAGTCATGCCGTGTGATTTAAAGAGAGAAGCAATTCTGTAAAACATAAAGATAGCACTTTTATATCCTGGGGAAAAAAAGCTGTTCAACACTATAATTATTATTTGGAAGGTACATTGCTACTAGAAGGCAGGACCATGAATTCTGAGTCTGAGCTCCTATAAAGTTGTAAAGGATACGGGTGGGATAAAAATTGTTCAGATTTGCAACTTATGCAGATTTGCAACTTATAAAAATAAGTCAATTTCAACTAAATGAAGATAACTCAATTTTAGCTTTTAAGGTCCCAAGCAAATTGACCAGCTGCTTTGGCCCAATGGCTGCCAGTGTTCAGCAATGCATTAATTTGGGATCCATTCTAACAAGAAGACATGTTGGTAACAATTCAGGGTTGGGAGTTGGTTCGCTGGTTCAGTGAAATATAATGTGATGACCCAGAGTGTAACACAAACGTAACAGAATCCAAAACATAAATAAATGTCCTTCAATGCTTCCAACTTGGCCCCACTGTTCAATAATACTCAGTTGGAGACAAAACATATTCAAAAAAAAAAGAAAAACAGTTCGAACTTAATGAGCAGATAGAGGTGAAATAAAACCCAAACAAACTACAATGATGAAATTTCCACAATGGAACAGGAGAAGTATTTACCAAATTCAAGGATATAACAAGGCACAGTCTGTTGAAAGGACGCCAACCAAGGTAACTTCAGACCAAAATAAAACATGCTTTGTTTCCAACGTTTGCCAGTACACAGGTCCAAACTCTTATGAAGTTGTCACATCTGCATCCCAGGAAGAAGATCAAGGCCCTCTCCTCCCAAGGAGACCACATCTCTCCCTTATCTTCTCCTCCCTGCATGCCTTAGGATGGATAGGCAGTGGGTCTGAGTCCTCCTCTGACTGCTCAGCCAGCCTTCCCCAGCCTCCTCCATAACCTCCAGAGCCACACTTCCACTCCCTGTCAGCTGTTCCTCCTCTCCCTAAGAGTCAGTCTCCACCAGGGGCATGACATAATCTTGCATGTGCTCAGATTTTCCCATAAATAACAAAACTGGAGTTCACTCCCAGAGAACTGACGTGGTTTCAGATTCCTAAATGCCACAGGTAGAACTGTACTATATATAATTGAAAAGAAACAGAAGAAAAGCAGAAGTATAAAATTAAGCCCATAATCATGTTGATCATAGAAATTGTTCTTTTTGAAAGACAAGCTCAAGGAAGTGTACTTTGTGCCTAATTGTATCCCCACAAAACCCTCATGGAATAAGTTTGATGGAGAATAATTACCCAAATGTTATATGGGCCATAATCACCACATAATTTGTGTGACGCTGATCAAGTGCTTAATAGTCATGTTTATAATCATCCTTGCTGCTGTAATAGAGATTGAGAATTTATTATTTCTCTCAGTTTTCTTCCTGGAGTAAAAGGGAAAAAAAGTATAGAACTGAGGTTGGTGCCACCACAGACAAAGTTGAGTGGAAATTACTAATTCCTAACTATTTATGCCTCACTATTATACACAAATGTGGCTGCTAATGTAGTGTGGTAAAAACCAAAAAGGGCCACAGAAAACATTTTTGTGAGCCTCTTTCATAGCTGTCTGTGTCAGGAGAGGAATTATTACTTAACCATTTATAAGCTTCTTGGATGTCATGAGAGGCTTAGTCTAACATTGGTTGTGTTAAATCTAACTCCTTTAAGGTTAATTGCTGGGTTCAATTGACCAAGATATTCTGACTGCATGGAACAATAAAATATCATCCTTGGCCATCACCTAGATAAGTGTATTTTGCCAATAATTCAATAATGAATGCTGAAGTAATCATAGCTTGGATCCAGAAATCCCCAATAGTCATTGTATAAAAAGGTGATCATGCTGGCACTATTTTAGGAGACTGGATGAGTAAGCAAAGACTTTCATATGCAACATTTTTCTTCTTGAAATTACATCTGCACGTGACAATTACAAAGAATGCCCAGGATCGATTTAGGAGCATAAGGTAAGTATAGCTGTCAAGTTGCTGCAGTGAAATATTCTTGCTGTATATATTGTATAACTCCAGTCTTCCCTACTGATACATCTGAAGCTGACAGTGCTAACTAGATTTTAGGGAAATTGTAGGCCCATCATTGTAAACAACATTTATTGGTCATACTTAGATGAAAACAATAAGATCCAACCTGTCCTGAGGTGGGGTGATGGTGATTGTTATCCATTGGATATCCATATCGATATTCATGTCGAATCTTAGCAATTCTATGGGCCATGTCTCTCCACATCGTCTGATCTTGCACTGCTTGAGTTTTTCTATTTCTCTTTGATGGTATCCAGTCACTGTGTTCTTTGATGGCCTGGTTTCCTCTTACTGTTAATTCTTCCAAACATAATTGCTTTTTCCAGTGAATTGTCCACATGACATGGCCAAAGAAAGTGAGACACCATTTTGTAATTTTGCTTCCAGTGTACAAAATGACATGGGATACATAAAAACAAACCTTGACAGCCTATGATCTATTGAAATGGTGCCTCTTAAAATGGATTATGAAAGCCAAGTAGAGGTTCATTGTGAAGTTCTGATGTCTTTATCTCACCTAAAACTCTGTAATTAGTGTATAGCTGATCAATGACTTGCTTACCTTGATTAATTATAAGGGGACAAAAACTAAAAATGCCTCACGTCCCTGAACGCTTCTCCTCTTATTTTCAGCAAAGAGCAGCATAGATATAAACATTTAATAGGATAATTCCTAGAATTCCTTTCTAAAATATTCACTAACTATATTTCTCCAAAGTTCCCCTCCTAATAATCTTTCCCTTATTTTGACATTAGAAAGGACATGAAGATACAACATCTGGCTTCTAGATGGAAACTATATTTTTTAAAAAGTCAACACTACCTGACTCTGTTGTTACATCTTTTAACCCCCACTCCTTTAACCTCAAACCACTGTTGACCTCACCCCATTCCTAAGAGGTCTGTAAGGGGCATGCATAAGATGGGAATCCCTGTCCTATTGTCCCCTTTTAATTGTACCAATTTTCTGTTTTCTTACTCATGTTTATACTTATACCTATTATTTTGTAAGCAATTGACTAATCAAATAAACAAACAAATAAATAAGCAAGTAAGTAAATAAGTAAATAATAAATAAATAAATAAAATCTCCCATAATAAAACTTTTTTGGGGGCCAGCTATTATTCTATGAAGGAGAAAGAACTAAAGCGTTAGTCCTTCAGACTTTAGAATATGCACGTAAGGCAAGGTAATATTTTAAGTAAGCTTACATACCATTATAATCTTATAATATTTTACAATCCTACCACATGGTAAAAATTAATCAAACAAAATAGACAAAATAGACAATCATTAAACATTTATTTGGTAAAATAGTCCTAAGCCAAAACAGGAGGAATCCCAAATCACCTCCCTCTTAAAGGCTTGCTGATATAACCATGTTTTTATTGCCCTCCTAAATTCCAGTAATGTTAGGCAAATGAAATCTCTGATGGAGACCATGTTCCAGAGAAAGGGGGTGAGGATCAAGAAGGCCTGCAACCCAGTTGACATTCTTAATAATAACAGTAATAATTCAAAAGAAAATGTTAATTCCCTCTGCATATTAAGGGACACAAGAAAGTTCACAAAAATATTGTTAATATTTTTATTCTTTTTATGGTGCTGTATCATCAATCTCTGGTTTAAATGTTTTGACTTTGATTGGATTTGCTAATTTACCATATCTATGCTGTGTGGGCAGAGACAGGTAATTTCTTTCTGGCAGGTATGAAATCTTGTTTGACTAGAGACTTGTAAAACCTTATGCCATGGCAACCACTGTGCCTTGGCTAGTAGCACCTGGAATCAAAGCCTTATTTTGAAACTAAAGTTCAGTAGCTTCTGTAATCTTTTTAAAAAGCACTTGATGTTGTTCCTTCATAGTTTTTTTTAAATAAGAAACTTCAGGGAAGATCTCAAAGTAACTTCCTAACGAAAGAAGAGAAGGAGGCACCCAAATACATCAGTTGTCTTTTCATATCCTTAATAAATATACATCACTATCTAAAGGAAAAAGCCCTGAGAAGAAATCCAAAATATATAGGTAATCCTCAACCTACAATCATTTGTTCAGTGATCATTCAAAGTTACAAAGGGACCTACAACTGGTCCTCAAAGTTATGGCCATTACAGTGCCCACATGGTCACATGATAAAAATTCAGATATTTGGAAGCCTGTCCACACTTAGGACTGCAAGAGTGCTTCAACTCCCTATCTCCCATCCAGTGGTGGGAATCAAAATATTTTTACTACTGGTTCTGTAGGCATGGCTTGATGGACTTGGCATGGCTTGGTGGGTGTAGCTTGGTGGATGTCTCAGGGGAAGGAAACTGCAAAATCTCTATTCCCACCCCACTCCGGGGGAAGATTATTGCAAAATTCCCATTCCCTCCGCATCCCACTAACCTGCTTTCCAGCTCCATTCTCCTGTGCAGGGCAACCAAAGAAGACCCAGTCGATCAGTTGGGAGAATAGATGGGGGCGGGAGCAGTCAGAGGTGTTATTTGCCGGTTCTCCAAACTACTCAAAATTTCCACTACCAGTTCTCCAGAACTGGTCAGAATCTGTTGAATACCACTTCTGCTCCCATCCCATCAATGTCCCTTTGGCCCCTTGCCCTCCGCTGTCCCTGCTGACCTGGATAACTTTTGCCATCTTCTTGCTCCTGCTGCTGATCAGGTGTGCCCAGCCTGACCCATTGTGAGGCAGCTGCTGGTCATGTGAGGCCAATTCCCCCAGGTCTCATGAGGAAACTGCTGGGGAGAAAAGCCTCATATGGCCAGAAGTTGCCTCACAAAGAACCAGGGTGGGCATGCTTAAGGCCCAGTCCCACTGGCCGACGGATGCAAAACGTATGCATAAAGGACACAGCAGACGAGCAAAATTTTGGGGGTGGCTCCATCCATTGTCATCCGCTCCAAAAAGTGGTGAAAATTTGCATAAACAGAACGGAAAAAAACAGAAAAGAACGGACATGGGTAGTATGTAGCAGGGATGTTAAACGGATGTTCATAGGAAGCCTAGCAAATGAAAGCAGATGGAAGCAGATGACACCTCCGAAGGGGTTCCGGGGGATAATTGCGAAGTGGACACATAGCGGATGAAGCGGATGCATCACGTACACCTAAAGGAAAGAAAGGGGATGCTGCACGGATGTATATCGGATGCAAACCGTTCACTGCACATCCTTTCTATTTCTGTGCTGCTAACGCTGTGTAGACGTTCTGTGTACCTTTTATTTCCTCCCTCTTTCCGTTTTCAGCTGCAGCGGATGTGAGTTGTGAGGATGCCCAGAGGATGCAGAGAGGATACAGTGGACGTTTAATGGATGATAACGGACATAGAATGTTTGTTGCCCGTATATGTTGCGGATTTACATCATACACGGCGGAAAGCTCATCCGTTCACAAAATTTTGTGCAGCTCAAAACTTCTTGGGCGGATGAAATCGCAGTGGATGGATGCTCGATGGATAGAGCGTATGAAACATGTATGGTAAAAGGTCAGCTTTGCGCTGTATTCCAATTCAGGGGCTCCTTGTAGCCCTCAGAGATGCAGTGCACCAACCACAGCACTGACAAGCAGCCCCAGAGCCGCATGGTTCAGGGCTGCTTGCCGCTCCAAAAGACAGGGTGCAGGGCAGCCAAAAATGTAGCAGTGGGAGTTGAAAGAGTTAGAGGCACCTTTCCAAGGCTTGTGGGTGGAAGGGATTAGAGTTGATTCTCACTAATGACCAGTGGAATTTGGTTGACAATAATAATAGGAAGTGTTGGGCTTGCCATCGCTAAGTAATGTGATTATCTACTCAAAAATATTTCTTTTAGAGTCGCCAGCAGAAAGGGAGTGGGGGAAGTACTGCATTCCTTAAATGCTTCACAGATAATTTCTAGAGAGACCAAAGCTTCTGGCAAGCAAGATTATTACTGGAGAGCATGATTGATGACTCTTGGCTATGGATGTGTCCCATTGGAGAATATACATCCAGAGGGTGGGGGAAGACCAGGGTCATGGGTGAAATGAATGATGTGTCTCACAATCGGTTATACCCAGGTAGCAGCAGCATGTTCACTCCTAATAAATCTTCTTTAAACTCTGAGAGATGAGGTTAGAAGATCATGATTTAAATGGGAGTGGATGCTGGAGTCCTGACAGTGGTCACATGATTATGGTTGTAAGTTGAAGCTTACCAGTAGGCTTTATAAATTGCTTCATTGAATCACCTACAGGAAGTCCCTATTTAGCTACTATAATTGGAACCATCCACTTGGTTGTTGTGAAATAATTTCTAAGTGAAATCAATACTGTGCTTATGATTTTATTTCAGCTTTCTTTTGCTTTTTAGATCTGCAAAGGTCATAAATGCAAGGATTGCTCATACATTTTTATCACCATCGTAACTGCAACTGGTCACTAAAAAATTGCTAAAGAATTACTTGTGCCCATATTTTCTCTTAGGATTATATTAACACACCACATCTCTTCTTAAACATTGATGCCAAGGCTGTTGTCTGGACTGGAAAGTTCAAAAAACCGCAATGGCAAATAGTTGAAGTCCATGAAGTTACCAGGTCATTTCAACTTTAAGGAACTGTTACATTATACTTTACAATTAGATCATTTTATAACATTTCATTGGTGGTATTTGATTTTTTTTTAAAAAAATCTATGAATATAAGCTTATGCCTCCTCCCCTTTATTAAAATATAACTGAAATATTCAGGGAATGTTTTGATTATTGAAGAATTCTGATTCCTAAATTCTGATTCTGCCAATTACACAATAACACAAAAATTAAAGAACATTGTTTTCTGCCTACAAATGATTGGAAATACTAGATGCAGCCGAAAGGAATGTGTAACTTGTTCTGCACTAATTTTAAGATTACAACTTTCAAAAGCTCCAGCCACCACAAGCCAAACTCCAGAATTATGGGTATTATTATTCAAAACATCTGGAAAGCACAAGGCTAATGGACACTTTGTTCAACAATTCCCACCTAATCAAGGAGAGAACCAATCTAGAAATAAGAGAAATTTCCTGACAATTACAACAATTTATCAGTGGAACAGCTTGCCTCCAGAAATTATGGATGCTCCAACACTGGAAGTTTTTAAGAAGTAATTGGACAATCATTTGTCTGAAATGGTATAGGACCGTGATGGTGAACCTATGGCATGCGTGCCACAGGTAGCATGCAGAGCTATTTGTGCCGGCATTAGAGCTTCAGGCACGTGTGAACCACACAGCTTGAAGAAGGATTCTGCAGGATTCTGCAGGATGAAAACTAGCCTCGTTTTGTCACTTCCTGTTTTTCCAAAAATACCAGAAATGATGAAACGAGGCTAGTTTTCGGCCTGCAAAGCCTGCAGAAGCCTTCCTCTAGCCGAAAAAGACCTCAAAATGGCTGAAAATCAATTGTGAGGCGCAGTGCAGATACGGGAGCAGCGGGGAATGGGTGGATGGGTGGGGATTACACATGCATACATAGGGGGCATGGGGGGGCACACATTGCCTTCTGGGTGCTGGCACGTGAGTGCGAACGTGCAAGCGCGCATACAATTTTTGGCACAGGAGCCCCCCCAAAATTTAGCCACCACTGGTATAGGATCTCCTTCTTTAGCAGGAGGTTGGACTAGAAGACCCCCAAAGACTCTAATCTATGCTACACCATAAATACAAGTCCATCTCATTTTGTCAGGTTTCTTAGCTGCTGCTTAGCAACAGTGAAGCCTTGTAAGGGTGGCACTATTTGGAAATAAAATCCTACAGTAAAGCATCTGCCTGCCCCTCTCTTGCTCTTATTTTCGACAACATTGCCCACTTAAGAGATATTTGATGGTGCTGCTGAGAATCGGAAGACAAATTACAGTTCATTTAAGAGTTTCTTTTCCCAGGAAGCATAAGAAGAGGCTTTGTGCTGATTGTGTTTGTTTTCTTAGGCAAATTACAGGAAATAATACAAATTCCCAACATCCATTCTTTATTATCTACATTGCTTCCCCAACCCCCGTGTCTGTGAGTGCACCTCCATATTTTGCTTACTTTCTTTTCCCAGATATATTTATTTGTTTGGATTTTAAAATGAGCAGTGGTGCAATGGCATCTGCTTTCATTAGCTAATTTTCTAATTTCTTTGAAGAACGGATATTTCAAATCAGTTAAGACATTGCAGAAACTTACATGATCTGGAGATAGATTTTGGTAGACCTTGTGGGATACTTTACATGTGTAAAATCCATATATTAAAAGATAACTTTTTGGCAGCAATCAACTGTTCAGAATTCAAGATTAGGTTCAATTCTAACAATTCAATATATGACCAAGAATCTGCTTATGCCATATGCTTATTCATTTAATTTAACTTGTATTAATTTGTATTTTTTCTGCAATAAATTATGCTTTTAATCCATATTATGGTTTACTATAATCATAGTAAAACCATACCTTATTATGGTTTACTATGATACTATAATCCAATTATGGGGCAACTGTCACCAAGGAAATGTACAGTAAAATATAAAACTAGAATAAACATATTAAAAAGCATATATATATATACATATATATATATATATATATATNATATATATATATATATATATATATATATATCTCCAATAAAAGTGCCAATTAAAAGAAATAAATGCCTGTTTGTGAAACTGATAAATAGATTAAAAGAGGGAACATTAACAGGCAAAATAGAATAAAATCAAGGAAGACAGCCTACTATTTCTAGAGAATTATATATTTAGAACAGCAGAACTGCATACCATAGAGTAAAATTGATATTGCCTTAAACATAAATAAATTAATAACCCCTTAATCCCTTAATTCAGGGTAGTCTGGGCAACTGCAACTAAAAAAGCAAAAACTGCTGTTATCCTGTCACCAGATGTTCGTCTAGTCGTGCCAACTGTAAGAAAGCCTGAAATGAACTGGTCAAGTTATTTTCATCCCCATATCATTTATCTGTAGGATAAATGATCATATCAGTGCTTATATGTTAACATTTGCAACAGAGTTCTTCTTATTTTTGTACAACTTGCTTTATTAAGGATCAAATCCCAGGTATAATCCAAGTCAAAAACTTTTCACAAATTGGGGACCATAATTTGGACAGGAACTGGTGAGGTTATTCTAGTATTCTCCACCTGAATCCTCTGCTGTCATGGAGCACAAATATAAAAGACAAAATTTTGGATTGTCAACTGCAATCAACTACAAGCTCCAGGCTACAAGCTCTTGAGACAGCCACTTTGGTATAAATCACTCTGGTTTAAGGCATCAGGCTAGAAACTGGAAATCCCAGTTTAGGCACTAAACCGGCTTGGAGATTTTGGCTCAGTCACTGCGTAAATCAGTCCTCGGAAGCAAGCAGTGGCAAGCCATTCCCAAGAAAGATAACCAGGGACTTATCAAAACACCATCAGGAATGAATACTGACTCAAAGGCATTATTGAAGTTCTTATCATTAGCTATGTTAAGGGTCCTATTATAGATAGATGAGTTACACGCTGAAATAATCTAGCAGCACAGGAGATAAATGAGACTAACCAGACTAATAAAGTTGTACTCTTCACTTTCCCATCCTTTACACCCTTACTAGTCAAATGTATAATAGCTTTGAGCATCCATGGGAAATGTAGATAAAGGTACATGAGCTAAATATATGCTTTTCCTCATTCTAACAGCAATCTCATTAAGTCCTTACCTGGAAGTAATACCCAATATACTGAATAGGAGCTGCTTGTCAGGAAATAGCTGAAGCATTCCGAATTTTTTTTTTTTTTTGGATTTTTTTTTAAAGGACAAATGCAATTTATGTCCAGACCCACCAACTCAAAGCTAGTAACCTCAGGAATAAACCCCCGAGAAGATTTAGCTTGTAGAGACCCACCACACTGAAGACAAACCTCTCCCAAATCTTTCATCTTTCCCAACCAGAGCTGGATTTATGACAGGAGAACCTGGGAAACGAAGCAATAAGTCGCGGCTACCTAGTTTGCACTCCCTGGCAGGGATTTTGGGTTTGTTTGTTTGTTTGTTTGTTTGCTTGCTTTGGGTCAAACCATCCCTCTCTCCCTCCTTTCTCCGGCCGGGCGCTCGCCGTTCAAATTACTAAAGGGTGGAAACCGGGCTACTCTGACCCCGGATACGGGGGTGCACGGGGGTGGGGTGGGGGGTTTCCTATCTAAGTAGTATCCTGTATTCCGCTACACTCCGCTAAGAGTAACCGGCGGGGAAGTGGATCTTCCCTCCCCTCCCCATCTTTCGCCGCAGAGCTGCGAGTCCGGCGGCGGGAACTGAAAGTTGGGGATCGAAGGGAAAGAGCGGCGAGGCCCCGAGGCGGGGGGGGGGGGGNGCGTTCCCAAAAGCGCGCCCGTGAAAGCCGGAGACGAAGCGGCCTCTTGTCCCTCCCACCTACCCCCGACTCCGCCGGCTGCCGGTCTGCCACCCCGGGGGCGGGGGTAGGGGGGAAGCTCGGCGTCGGGGTTACGTCCACTCCCTGTTGCCTTTTTTAAGGCGGGAGCTCCTGTGTGTGTCCCCCCCCTCTCTCTCTCTCTGCGCGTCCCCCCTCCTTTATCAGCTCCCGCTGCATCGCCCCTTTAATAGCCGCTCGCTCGCTCGCCTGCCGCCGCGAGACGGAAAGGCGCGGGCAGGGAGCGACGTCCCCGGGACCCAGAACCAGGAGGAGGAAGAAAAGGAGGTCAGGCGAGGGATCTCAGCCACAGCTCGCTTCCTTCTCTCGGCTTCGAGGCTCCGGCCGCCTCTGGGAGCCGCCGCCGCCGCGGTCCTCTTCCCCCGAGGCCCGCCCGCTGCGCATCTGCTCCGCGCCACCGCCGCCGCCTCCTGCAGCCTCCCGGGCAGGTCGTGATGTGATCGGCGGCGCGTCCCTTGGGGGGGGGCGGGGGGGGAGGCATCCCCAGCGGGAGCCTCAGCACGACGGAGAGGGTGGTGGAGCAGCGAGCCAAGGGCCGCGCCCCCATGAAGGAGAAGGAGGCGGGGGCGGGCGGGGAGCGGGGCAAGCCGGCCACTTACACCGGGGACAAGAAGGCGCGCATGGCGGCCAAGACGAACAAGAAGTGGGTGCGCTTGGCCACCGTGCTGGCCTACGTGCTGTCCGTCTCCCTGGCCGCCATCGTGCTGGCCGTCTACTACAGCCTCATCTGGCAGCCGGTGAGAGGCGGCGGTCAGCCACACCCCCAGCCCCAACCGCCCGTAGCGGCCCCCAGCCCCGTCAGCCCGGGATCCAGCAACGGAGGCCGCCCGGCGGCGCCGATCGAAGGCGGAGGTGGCGACTCTCACGCTCCAGTCAATCCCGCTGCCAACTCCACTCCGTAAGGACTCGTCCCGCACCAGGAGGAGGTCGGAGGCACAACTGCCCACCCCCGCCCCGCAACTGCTCGGACAGCACCGACGGCGGCGGAGCCCCGCGTCGCGGAGGGCCGGAGGCCGCCAGTGGGAGAATCGCGCCGCCGCCGCTGGAAACGGGAGCCCGGACTCGACTGGACTGGACTCGCTTTCCTGCAACCGCCCGGCCCCGCCGCAGGGACCCCTCCAATCGCTGTCGTGGACTCCGAGGGCCTGGGGCTCAGAGACGCCGTTGGTTTTACTTCGCCCTCCTGGCGAAAGACTCGGGCAGGGACGACTGTAACGGTGTTAGCTCTCTCTCCCCCCCCCCNGACTGTAACGGTGTTAGCTCTCTCCCCCCCCCCACTTTCCCCAAATATGATTTATTAATCAATAAATACTGGGGGAGCCACGTGAAACGGAGCTCAGGTATGTCAGCCTCTCTGAAATGTACCCGATGCATTTCCTTTGTATTCTTGTGTATAAATCCTTTGTATACAGATGCACTGAACTCATGCACAGAAAAGAGCGAGATAGTCTATGTTCTGGACACGCAGATCTTGGCAAAGGAGATGTAGAATGGTATTCAAAGGGCTATTGGGTGGGTGGGGGGAATGTAACTATGAAATTCACATCCAAACCTGGGCCAGGAGTTGGGGCCGCTTCTCTAAGACCCGGGCCAGTAATTCTGACTTGACCCAAAGTTTTATTTCAGTTCGCTTCATATGTATATTTTTAGACAAGGGTTTCTTGATTTTAAACCAGAATGAACACTGGATGTCGTCTGCTGTAAACATGGTCAGAAAAGAATTTATTTCAGAAGTGTTAATGTTCTCACCCCAACTTACACCCCCAATCTTTTGTCTGAAGACAGGGGAGAGTAAATCTGTTCTTGACCTTTATTAGCAAAGCTATACGTTGGATTTGATGCCCATTTACTTAGTTCTGTGCTATTTCTGTTATGTGATAGTTGCTCCCTCTGTTCAGTCTTAAACCTTGAGGTTTTCAATGGGGTTAACCCGAAGGTTTTAGATCTACCTATATCACCATTCTCTATTTGGATCAACTTCATTCTTTCTTCCAGCAGTGAGTAAAAAAGAGTTAAAAGATATCTCTTCTGAGTCCTCACATCTTCCTTTTTCCTTCTCCTTGATGTTCGGGACAACTGCTGGAGCTTGTTAGAACAAGTAAATTGGATATTTAAGACTATGCTGGTATATCTGTTGGGGCTGCAGACCAGAAGTGGTGAAAGCCACCTCTATTAGTAGTTCCAGCATTACATCAGTAGTAAAGCAGCTATGCAACCTCCTTCATAAAGTAGTTCAGCCTTTCTCAACCTGGCACCTTCAGGTGTGTTGGATAAAAATTATTGTCATCCCCAGTCAATTGACTGAGTTGGCTGAAATGATGAGATTTGTAGTCCTGGACAACTAGAGGTAATAGGCTGAATAAGGTTAGCCTACTGCTTTCCTTGGACTAGCTTTAGAAGCCTTGTTTTTTATATTTTTATCTTATGTATTAGAAATTTAACTTACAGTATGAGCTGACACCTTTCATGATATAGTTGAAGGACTTAATGATGCTGAAAGGCTAAAGCCCACCATTCAGGCATGGCTGATATTCAGGCTGATTTATACATAAATTCTTTTTTTCTTACAAAACTCATAAGTGCACATTTTGCTACATTAATTTCTTGTCATGGGAAAGTGGGAAGTCCTTCTAAAGGCTACTTTATGCAATGTTCTATAGGCAGATTAAGCTTAGCATCAAACACCCACCCACCCATACATACACACACACAAAAATACACTTGCAGAATGAATCTTGTGACCAATTAAAGGCTGTTTGCTACTTTGAATCAAGCCAATTAATATGGCTGCCCCTCTGGAATGTATACACTTTTAATGTGTCACAGATATGTTTTACTGGTGCAAGTGTTCAAATCAGACAGCAACTCTGAATGTCAGATACTAATCTGTGGAATTCCATCAGAAAAAAAAAATATTCCTAGAAAAATATAATCTATGAAGTAGCCCTTAGTTCACTGGGCACCAGTAAATAAGACAATGAAAGCACATTGTGCAATTCTATACATGTTTATTTAGAAGCAAGCCTGGGACTTTATTGGCACAAGCTTATGAGTTTAGTTGGCTGCTTCCATTGCAGTTTGTTGCCTGATTAAATCAGGGATCCTGTCTGGCTATATATCTGTGTGGTTGGTTTCTTGAATTCAGCATATTATTCCATAGTCAGTAACTGAACTAGGAAATCCCCCAAAGCCAATATTTTGCAATGAAGAATATGCTAATAGGTGATACAAAGGAAGGCCAGGGGCCTTTAAGGAAAAATAAAAGACCAAAATGCTATCTTTATTCTAGTAAATAAAAATACGTGCCCTTAGAGGAATTTCCACTATATTTTTTTATATGTTGTATATTTAAAACTATTAGTCATGTATTTTAAACAAGCAAAGACACTTGATGTGGTTTTGGGAATAATTACGTTCTTGGAAAGAACAAAGCAAAATGTTGAAAAAATTGCTATAATGTCTAAGCCATCCAGCCACTTTACTTTGTATTGTTATCACTGCACATCAGATTTAAGTTTAAGGTTGTAAACATGCTCTAATGTTGTCTATATCTAATTCAGTCATGTAAACTATGTCTGCATTCAGAAGTTCTGTATATTTTTTAAAAAAATATTTTTAAGGTTAAAAAATACATTGAGAGATTTCTGCCTAAAAAAACCCAAACCATATGATTTTAGTTTTCTTTTTCTAATCTCGTTCATTCAGAGAATGTTAGCCATGTCATGTCTGTTCACAGCTACAGTAAATGGGAGCACATTTCTTCACAAGGAACAAATTGCTTGCTCTTTCAGTTTTTGGATCTGAAAAACACACACATACCGTACTGTATACACTTTAATATTGTATATGACTCAAAACAAAAGGGTGTTTCTGTTATTGTGCAGAGGACACACATGACAAGGAGGGAGGTCCTCTTTTGTCCTGAGAGCAAACAATGCCGGAATTTTTTTAAAAAAGTTGCATTTGAAAAGACAAAGTTACATTTTTGTAGCTGGAATAAACCTACACCTGACCTGTAGGTTGTGGCCATAAGGTAGTGCTTACCTTACTTTGCAAGCCATAATCAAAAGAATAATAAAGACATTGCCACTTAAATTCCATTTCCCATCCAAAAAATGCCGATGTTTTCACACAACCTGTGAAACAAAAATACAAAATAACCTGTAGAATTTATGTAGGAGCACATTGCTGCTTCCCAACACATGTCTGAGGAGAACACACAAGAAGATTGCTGGGTGATCTTGTTCCAGTTTCTGTCTCTCGGTCCAACTTCCCTCTTAGAATTGTAATGAAGATTAAATGGAAAAGAGGAGAAAAACAGTTTGCTATCCCAGGCACTTTTGAGGAAAGGAGGAGCACAAATTGTAAAAACAACATTATTTCCTCTGCAAAAAATTGATGTTGTACACAAGCGGGGCCTTATTACGTAAACTTATGTTCGAAGAGGAATTAGATCTTTGCACATTTCAAACAAGAATCTGTTCTTGGGAAATCTTGCCTGAATGACCTGGAATTCGTATCCTCTGGCTCTCAAAAGAGATTTGAGTGGGAAAGAAAGGAAATGGACTCATCAGGGGGCCAGAACGGGTCATCCCCATTGGAACATCAGTTTACAGGAAACGTATGTTGCCAAGATCCCGTGGGAGAAGTCAGCCCTCCCAAGTTACAGCTTGCTTTATGCTCTTCCAATATGTTTTAATGAAGAGTCTGCTAAATTCCATTGTGACTGGGAGTCCACAGAGGGAGTAGATATTCTGGCCAGCAGGAGCTGATAAGCATATTTCCTCTTAATAGGTAACAAGTTGCTTTCTGAAGAGTTGTCAACAAAGCAGTTAATGACAGAAAAAGAGAATTAAATGCAGTCAATGCCATTTGCTACCGGTAGTTCTTGACTTACAGCAGCTCGTTTCGTGGCCGTTCTACAACAACACTGAAAAACGTGATTTATGACTTGATTGTTTTTCATACAACCATTGTAGCATCCCTACATGGTCACAGGACTTAGATTTAGATGCTTGGCAACTGACTCATATTTATAATGGTTGCAGTGTCCAGGGATTACATAATAATCTTTTGTAATCTTCTGACAAGTTCACGAGGAAGCAGGATTTGCTTAACAACCATTTTACTAATTAAACTGTGACAGGAAGGGTTGTAAAATGGGGCAAAACTCAATTAACAAATGTCTCCCTTAGCAATGGAAATGTTGGACTCAATTGTGGTCATAACTGAAGGATTACCCATATGCACATTCCATTTTCAATTAGAAATGAATATTTGTAGCTCAGGGTTGGACTTTGGGATCCTTTGTGCTCCCTGAACTTAGCTGTTTTGTTGCAGATGATTTATTACCCAATTAGGTAACATCATGGAATAAGTTCATTCTGAGTAACTCCCAGAAAGGCTGTTTGCTAGAGAAGATCAGTTTGACCCATTGTAAACTGTGTCAAACCCATTGACCAACTATAAACAACAATTGCATGTTTTAAGGCAGAAATGAAGAGTGTTCCAGACATTCCTGAGCTCAATACATTCCAAATATATCTCCAAGCTATTTTCTTAATCTAAAAACAAAAGGCTGTTGCCATGATTTTGCATTGCTTTGTGATAGAACTACAATTAATGGCAACACTGATGATGGAAGTAGAGTTATGCAAATTATGTTTAGAATGCAATTTAAATTGGAATGGATTATCATATCAGCAAAATGGTTAAAATTACATGTTAAGAAGTGGGGAGATATTTACCTTCAGAACTGGAATTCATTGTGATCATCATGTCTTTTTAAAAAGCTTTGCATTTTGCTGAGATGTTTTGCTGGAACATACCAATAGAAGTATGATGTGCCTTTCTTCTCTTCCTCCCTTCATTTTATTCATAGCAGTTGAACAGCCTTTATTTCATCCCATTTAGACTGCTGAACTAATTCAGCAATATTTACTGGTTGTATCTCAAGTACCAAAATCTGACAAAGTATTTTACTCACAACCACAGTAGGATCCATTTTGAAATATCAGCTCCACACATTTTTTTAACCCTGTGAAATGTCATATCTGATATAATAACATGACACCAATCGAGGATGAAATGTCGAAGGTGTCTGAAATGACAAACATCCCACTGAATTGTAGCCATGTAGGTAAGTTTTCCAGACTGTTACTAACTCTGCAATTATGTAAATGATATTTTAATGAGCTTGGTTACTTCTATGCTAGACAGGTTAAAGCAGAGGTTGAGGCATGTCATGTTAGATATCCAAGACTGACACAGTGCATTTCATGACTTCTTGAAATTATGAAACCTATTAAACCCTAATGCTAGAACCATCTTTTCTGACCCCCCAGTCCTGCCTCAAACAGTGCTGTTGTGCAGACATCTGGATTATGCCTCATCTTTTTTCCACAAATGGAGTGTTCATTGCTATGGTCCCAGATGTTTCAAGTAGCCAGGGGCATGTTATAACAATACATGTGACTGAAATAGCCTGTCTGCTTATTAATTCTTTAACACATCCAAATGTTTTTAGTTTATAGGAGATGAGCTAACTGTAAATTGCAAAAGATGAATGGAGAATTTTGGTAGCTCACGAACCCATCAGTGGCCTGTTGAGATCAGAGAAAGGATGGGACATGTGCAATTACTCCGCTGATGCTTAAAGAATATTTTAATGATAACAACACCCCATTTCTTTCACTTGTAAACAACACAGAATTAGAGATAACCGTGCATTGCAATATCTTATTCTTCCAGCTTGGATTGTTATAATTACAGCCAAAATCCCAAATGAGAAAGGTGTATAGTCTGAGACCCCCAGGCCAAAAAGTCTTAAATATTTCACTGTACTATACCATAACAAGACAACATTTATATATGTGTGTGAATAATCAAATTACCTACCTTTCATTGGTTTAATGGCATATAAATTAAATGTAATCAAATATAATTTAATCAAATCTGAAGTTATATTTTTCCTTAGCCCCCCACTCTTTTTTTACCTGGACTTGCCTACTTTTTTTTCCTGGCAGATGTAGCCTGTACAGGTAGCCCTTGACTTATGACCATGCTCGGGACTGGAATCTTGGTTGCTGAGCAAAGCAATCAGATGACTGCCTATGTCAAGGGTCTTCAAACTTGGCAAGTTTAAGACTTGTGGATTTCAACTCCCAGAATTCCTGAGCTAACATGACTGAAGGAGGAATGACCTATGCGATTGCTTTGCTCAATGGTCACAATTGTTACGGTCATTAAGCGATTATGCGGGTCATCAACCAGACTGATAATAATCAAAAAATCAACTGGAAACATGTGAACAAGAGTTTATTATTAAGCTTTTGCAAAAGGGAATTCTACTCATGGCAGAAGACATGGTTCACAGGAAGGCTGGGATTTATATACAGGTTCAAATATACAGTCTCTGCCCCTTTCCTGGGTTCACAATCTATCCAAGCTACATATCTCCCTATGCAACACCTATATTATTGTAGCATAACACCTTTTCCTTGTCCTTGGAAATTACCCTCATTCTCATGACTGCTTCTTCCTGTTATGGTCCTGTTATGACCATCTGTAATACAATAGGTCATTAACCAGTTCCTTTCGGGTCAGGATAACTTAGTATCTCCTACACATATCCTTATGCCAAAAAGTACAGGCCCATGTTCTGCCCAAAAGCCTGACATTTACTTTAGAACATGACAAGTTACAAAGTACATGTTTATTAGATATAGTTATATAACTGTCCAATAATCATTACATAGTTCAAATATCAGATAAGTATGGCTTCCCTTCTGTTCTTCATTTCCACAGGTGTAATTACATAATATGTAATTTCTACATATAACACAGTGAATGTGGAGTATCTTGGGGGATGGTGGGTGGGGGACATCTTGGGGGGGCTCTGTTCAGGAGCTGAAAATCCTGTCGAAATCCAATGAGCAAAGAGATACACAAAGTCTGCACCAGGCTTCCCAGGGCCTCCTTGCTTGAGGCAACCCACCCTCCTTACCTTACCGCACTGCCTCTCTGCTTCAATTTCATCACCCTCTCATATATATGGGCTGGCTGAAAAAGCTGCCTTCCAAAGGAGCACAGCTCCCATCCATGCACAGAAAGGAACTCCTTTGGTGGGCTACAGGAACAGAGCCAAAATTTTCAGGATTTCACCTCTATTTCTACAGTCTGCCAAAGGAGTTCAGCTTCTATCAGGAGGCAGCTCTTTCAGCCAGACCCTAAAAATGAGAGGAAATCCTCATGACAGGCATCAGCAGCTTGCAACCTTCCCTGCTAGCTTCCTCATTAGCTTTCTGGGGAAGCCAGCAGGAGAAGATTGCAAATGGCAATCACAGAATCATTTGTTAACTGGTCATAAGTGTAAACAGGTTGCCAAATATCCAGATCATGGTGGTGATGATGCATCATAATTCCAGACTGTCAGTAAACAGATAAGGACTAGCTGTAGTTTGGAAAATGTTGAATTTGTAAGCAAAACTTTTTTCCTTTTGTAAGCAATGCTTTTTCACCCAACCCTTTTCCTCGCTTCAAATGAGTATGGCACATCAGTGAAACACAACATGGCATTTATCCTGCACTAATGTACCTATACTCTGTTGAATAAACACTGAAATCTATGTCACTAATAAAATTATAATATGCTTTTTTAAATTTCAAAAAGACAAAGAATTGTGCCTAAGTATATTCAAGAGAGTCATACTGCTTGTTACTAATAATATCAAAAGTAATATCCAGTAAATGCTTGTGTGCCTTATGTGTAGAGAACTTCTACCTGGAAGTTGCAATTGTCCTGTCTATTCTATTCATAAGGCAATTCCAGGAGAAAAAAATTGTATTTTCTCAGGTACTCACTGTGGGAAATGGTGAGATTTCCTGCAATAGAAGAGCAGCTTTCAACAGAGATAATTAGATGAAGTTGTGCACTAGTGAGGAATAAGATTGTGGGATGCAGAAAATTGTGTGATGCGAGGTTTCCAATTATATAGACTACTATGGGTAATTTTTAGTTACTATTTAGCTTGATTTAGACAAAATGCAAATTTGTGAAATTATCTCCCCAGATCTTCAGGTGCTGGCTGTAGAAACTGAAAATGTGCTTATAATAGGGATGGCCACACTGCCTAGAAGTCTTAGTTTCAGAATCCATTCAAGAACCTGCAAGGCCAATGTGAAGTTTCTGTAATACAAAGGCTTCTAGGTGATGTATTTCGATACCCTGTGAGACACATGTTCTGGCCCTTGCTCAATCAATCAAGAGAAACAACCGACTAGGGAGAACAAAAAACGAAGAAGACTAGGGTTTTGCTGAAATAACTCAGCTTTGGGTCATAGATAAAATAGCTCACAGTACCTTTTCATCTTCAGAAATACATTAATCTCTTTGAATTGTTCAAAACTGATTCACCATGTGGCATAGTGCTTAATGTGCCATTGTGCAGCACGTAGTGCCACACTGCCATAGGCACCAAGGAAAACAAGGGTCTGGTCCATTTTCAACCACAGAAGCTCAGTAGGTGGCTTTCCATTACTCTCAACCCAACCTACTTCACAGGTTTATGGGGAAAATTAGGGGGCAGGTGCAGTATGCACACCAAGCTATTGAGTTAATTATGGACTATTGTTGTCTAACCAACAAATAACTGTAAGCGTAACCTATAGCATTTCAGATGTTCCAGACCTACAGGTATAATAACCTGTAGCATTCCAGATGGACCTTCCCAGCATCCCTAGGAGGGAAAATCAGAGGTGCAGGCAGGATGATAGGAATTCTACCGCTAGAAACATTCAAGGAGGAGAAATTGTGATGGTGTGAAGAAAAATCAATTGAGCGGTTCCTATATGGTGACACTGACATATGAAAGCAGTCTCCAGCTAGAAGATGCCATTTATAACTCAGCCTATAAACTTATGTAGCCAGTGTCACTTGCTAAATTGGGAATATAAATCTGACCGAAACTGTTAATTGAAAGCTTATTTTAAAGGGTGGCTTCATTTCAGTGACAAAGACTGGCACTGAAAGGAGTCATCAGTTGTGATTTTAATTTTGCCTGGGAAATTGTGTTATTTTAATTCCAAGCATGTAGATTTTTTTGGGGGGGGGAACACAATATTGTAAACAGGTGACATGTAGTAACAATGATGTAATTGGTTGTTGAAAGAAAAAACAAAGGGCATTAGGTGTTAACTACATTGTTAAATCAAACATTTTGTCAGCCCTTTTCATATGTGTGTATGTGTGTGTGTGTGTGTGTGAGTATGTGTATGTATATATATATGTATGTATATGCACAGGTGGGATTCAAATTTCTTGACAACCGGTTCTGTGGGCATGGCCTAATTTGTGGGTGTAGCTTGGTGGTCATGTGACTGGGTAGGTGTGGCTTGTATGTAAATATTGAATTTTTTATTTTAAAAAAGAGCAAACTAGATTAGAGTTGCCTTGCAAAATCACCAGATCACTCACGATCTACACTTTTCTACAATCTGCTGCTGAGTCTGCACTGAAAAATAGAAGCTTCAGCTCTAAGAAGCTTCAGCTCGTAACTCTCAAGCACTTCTCCACCCACCCTCCAAATCCCCCAACCCCCCCCTATACCACGCCTGATGGGCCTCAAGGAAAGCCTCCCTAGGTGAAGGAAAGCAGTACAACAACAATTTAGATTAGCTAGAAAGCAAGAAATTCCAACAAGGAGGGGGGGGAGAGGCCAGCAGTGCGGTGATTTGCCAGTTCTCTCCGAACTGCACAGTAATCGTAACAACTGGTTACATAAAACTGGTCCAACTGGTGAAATCCCTCTCCTTGTATTATGTTATGTTGTGTGTTATATATACTATATATATTTGGTTTTTTTTTTTGTTTTTTTTTTTTTGTTTTTTTTTAACTCTCCGGTACTAGCATTGTCTGTTTAGTTTCTTCGGTAGTTATCCCACGATCATTGTAGTTTATATATAATGTGTGTGTGTGTATATATATATATATATATGTGTGTGTGTGTGTGTGTGTGTGTGTGTGTGTGCATGTATATATGTATATCTATGTTTTCCAAAATGAGTGTTTTTCTTTAGTTTTATCATTTTGCATTTGCTCCTACCCTTAAGAGCCAGGCATTCCTGCAAATATTTGGTTCTGGTTCCAAATGATGTTTTGTCTATGAAAAGATCCAACTTCAAAGGATGACTTCACTCTTCATATAGTACCAGTAACTGCTGATTTAATTCTCGCACAGTCCTCTGTCATATAAGGTGAAAAGGCTAAAGGACTATTTTTCAAACTGGCTTTTTAAAAGGAACTCTCGGTTATCAAGCTCAGGCATTATCCAATGTTGCAAACATTATTGCTGAATTTAGATGCTCTAAATCAGTCTATCTCAACCTTGGTGAATTTAAGACGTGTGGATTTCAACTCAGAATTCTCCAGCCCGCATACAGCCAGCATAATGAATTCTTACTTATGGCAACTGTTAGATCACCATTGCTCCCAATCTTTTCATCCCTCAAAGATTTTAAAAATATTTTTAATTCTTATTTTTCTTCAGATTTAAACATAGGACTTGGCTTTATGGAGTAAATCATAAAGCAGCACAAACATTCCTTTAAGATAATGGTGAAGCTCTGATGTCCTGGGTTTAACTCAGGGCCTCAAATGCAGAACACAGGTGATCTGTCAACAGTCGTGAAAATTCCAGATTTCATGCTTTCCTGCCTACTGCATCTATTTTTGGAATGGGCGAGAGGAAAAATGCAGAAAGAAATATACAATACCTCCTGCATATGTGTATTTTTATATTCTACAGTTATACTAAACTGCAAAAAAATGGAATCAGCCCTGAGTACTACATGCCTTTTAAATTTGGATAAGACCACTTCCTCTCTAATTTGCTGTCCACTTTCTTGAAGGCCAGCATGGCAAATAGCATAGCTATGCCTTAAGGCTAGGTCACACTGGCTGACGGATGCAAAACGTATGCAAAAAGGACACAGCGGATGAGCAAAATTTCAGG
>BHFT01033005.1:0-25748 GCA_004320025.1 Laticauda laticaudata
AGTGAGTACAGAACGGAAGCATCGCGTTAACCAACGGATGGCAAGTGTTTCTCTCCGTTTTACATCCTCTTCCCATCTGTTGGTGCTGTGTGACATGGGCTTAAGGAAAAATAGTAACTTTTTAGTAGTGCAGTCACAGCCATTAACATAATCTAAAGTTGCACTTTATTAAACATTGTAGCAGAGCTATGTTAACCTACAATTGCCAAATATTCGAAATTAGCCTGATAAGGTACTATTAGACAAATTCAGAGTTTGATATTTATTTATTTGAATTTTCCAATCAGAGCACAAAAGTACTAGCAATTAATTAAAATGAAAAATATGAAGTGAAAATAAAATGTGTAACAAAACATAAATTAAAATTGATGAAAATATCAATTTAGCCTATGAAAGAGGTGGACTAAATCAGGGGTCACCAACCTTTTGGATCTCAGGGACCACCAAACTCATAATTTTAAATCCTGCGTACCAAAGACCCTGGGAAAATCCCCCAAAAAGTCTGCAAGAAAATTCCCTACCCCATTTTCCTATCAATTGATCATTCATTATTTGGGATTGCAGGATACCATCTTCAGCTCCATTCTCAGAGGGAGAGAGAGAGAGAGACTTTTGGCTTCATACAAGGAAAGCAGGAGAAGCAGCAGAAGTCTTTCTTTTTCTTCCCCAAATTCTGCCAGAAATGAGTCTTTGTGAGACTTATTGCGCTGGTGCAGCCTCCTGGAGCAGAATGCTTTGCAGGGTCCCAAAGACTCATTTCTGGCAGAGTTTGGGGGAAAGAAAGAAAGACTTTTACTGCTTTCCTTGTTTGCAGCCAAAAGCAGAAGAAAGAAGTGGAAAGAAGCAGCCCGGTGGTCAGGTAAGGCAAGTTATCCCCTCCACCCTTTCCCCCTCCCCTCTCTATGTCATGTTATTCGCAATGCAAGCGACACAAGTCTTGTGTTCCCATGCAGCCTGAATTAATCGCTTTGGGGAGTACATTTGGGTGATATTTCTCTGTGGCCCACTGATTGGCAATCACTGGACTAAATGACCTCCCAGGTCCCTTCCAACTCTGTTATTCTGTTAGTAAACCGTACAGGGTCTCCTGGGGGGGTGGGGTGGAAAGTCTACACTTTTCATAAAGAGGATGAATGAGTGTAGGACATGTGCTTTTCCTCCAAAATGCATTCCACAGCCGAGTTCCTATAAGTTTAACATTTTCCCACTCCTGGTATTTTCAAGCTGTGCAGTCCTTCATGTGTTATTCCTAAAAAGTGCCTGGAACATACTGGAGTGAAAATATCTACTTGTCTGCAACTCCCTATTAAGATGAGATGCTCAAAGTTGCACAGACACCTTTGCATGTTCTAGAATCACTTTCTGAAAACAAATGTAGACAAACAAGTGTGGCAGAAACCTAACCTGTGTGGGATACAGACATATATTCTGATTGAATGTCAAATTAAATGCCCTACTTCATAGAATAGAATAGAATGGAACGGAACGGAACGGAACAGAACAGAACAGAACAGAACAGGACAGGACAGGACAGGACAGAACAGAACAGAACAGAACAGAACAGAATAGAATAGAATAGAATAGATAGAAGATAGCTTTATAGGCCAATGTGATTGGAACACAAGGAATTTGTCTTGGTTAAATACCTCAAGTATAAAGGCCGCGCCCACTAGCACTTACGAGCAAAAGAGGATGTAAAACACTAAAAAAAGTCTTGCCATCCTATGGAAAACTGCTATGCACATCCGTTGTTACTCACTGCATACGTGTTTCATACGCTCTATCCGTTCGAGCATCTGTCCACTGCCAATTTCACCACGCAAGAGTTTTTGAGCTGCACAAAACTTTGTGAACGGATGAACTTTCTGCCAATGTATGATGTTACATCCGTGACATATTCGGCAACAAACGTTCTATGTCCATTATATATCCATTAAAAACGTCCGCTGTATTCCTCTCTGCATCCTCTCCTGGCCATCTCCTCAACTCACATCCGCTGCAGCTGAAAAATTGGAAAGAAGGAGAGGAAACAACAGTAGACAGGAACGTCTACGCAGCGTTAGTAGCAAACAGAAATAGAAAGGAATGTAGCGTATGCATCTCGTATATAAAGTATTCCAAACAGACAAATGTTTTTGTTATCTGGATGTATCTCGAATATTTACGGATGTCTGCCAGTATTGTCTAGGATATGTAGAAGGCCCCATAGCAGACAACCATATTTTCATAAAAAGGGAGGAGAAAATCATCTTGGATTGCTGGGATGGTGGACCATAACAGCTCCCACTATATGCCTATGCACTGAAGGTTTATCTATCCCCAAACTTATCTTAATATCTATTCCACAAGCAATGGAAAGGCTTAACCATTTTTTCAAAGTGCTTTCACCAACATTTAAAGTAAACAAATGAAACCAATGCTAAAACTAAGTGTCTAAAGCAAAGATAACTTATTAAGTATATTAAGTGTATTAAGTGTCTTAAGCAAAGATAAATTTTCTTAGTAAACTTTTATGACTGTATAAATAAGCTAAAATGAACCAAGTAAAGTTTCTTAAGGCAAAGATAAACTTTAACAAGTAAAACAAGAAACACATTAACAAGTAAACAACATTATTTCAGTCACTCTGAGTCATGTCCATGGTCTCAGCTGTCAGCGGGAGGACTGTGGAGGTGGTGTGGCTTGAGTGCTGGTTTGAGCACCTTGGGGTGCTTGGCCCCCGAGGTACAACAGGGGATGGTGTGTTCAGAAGCTGTCCGGGACTGCACTCAGTCCACATGAGGTTGAGGAGAGGCGCCTTCATCAAGGACTTGGAAGATGTTCAGGCCAATACTGATGGCAGATTGTTCGCGTTGCGGGCTTGGCTGTGGGGTGAGAGGAAGGGTTGGGAGGAGTGTAGTGGGGGCTGTCTGCGTCTGCAGCTGGGTGAGGACTGGTGTCTGTGGTGTCTGATGAAACCCTGGGCCTAGCGACTGAGGAAGTTGATATATTGCTGTGGGAGTCCTGGTATCGGTAGCCTTGGTAGGTGAGAGACTGGTTTGAAAGCCTGATATACAGATATATAGAATATAGAAAGCCTGATATACAGACAGATATACATCCGTGCGGCATCCACTTGGCTTCCCTATAGGCTCCGTGATGCATCTGCATCATCCGCTATGCATCCGCACCCCTCCGCTATGCAGTTCCCGCTTCGCAATCTCCCCCCGGGAACCCCTTCTCGGAGGTATCATCTGCTTTCATCCGCTGTCATCCACTAGGCTTCCTATGAACATCCGTTTAACATCCCCACTACATACTACCCACATCTGTTCTTTTCCATTCTGTTTATGCAAATTTTCACTACTTTTTGGAGTGGATGACAACGGATGGAGCCATCCCCGAAATTTTGCTTGTCCGCTGTGTCCTTTATGCATATGTTTTGCATCCATCGGCCAGTGGGACCTAGCCTTAAAGTGGTCATAAATCACTTTTTTCCAGTCCCCTTGTAACTTTGAACGGTTACTAAATGAAGTTTTGTAAGCCGAGGACTTCCTGTATCACATTTGTGCAATGCAGATTCTGTAAAATGATCTATCTGCATTCATCATTCTATATCATCTGCATTACATAATTATCTAAATGATGTAATTGGTAGCTCTATATTATCATCACTATCATACAAATATGCACACTAAGTCATAGATGTCATGTACACAGTAAATCACTGTGGAAAAGTAGTTCTTTGTATACAATGCTTGTAGGTTTCACTTTGCTTCTGTTTCCTGTCACTTTTTTTTAAAGAATCCTTAATAGAAAGAGAGAGAATGATTACCTGATATTTATAACTGGCTTTTATAGTGGTGAATACTGGCAACACAAATGATACTGAACTCTTATTAGGCAGGCCTAAAGAAACTTGGCATATTCAGCCTGTAGAAAAGAGATCGGTGGGAGACCTGGTATTCAGCTATCAAAAACATGGCCAGGGCAGAAATAACAGACAGATATAACTTCTAGCTGTTTAAATTTGGTTTATATATAAAGAAAGCCTTATTATAATAGCAAGAATTGTACAACAGTGGAACCAGCTACCTATTAAAGTGCAAATTCTCTATGTCTTTTAAAAAGGCTGGACAGTCGCTTCTCAAGAATAGTTTAATTGGTTTTCCTGCACATTAGAGAAGAATGGATGGACTAATAAGGACATGTGGTCCTTCTGAAGAACTGGTAGTGGAAATTTTGAGTAGTTTGGAGAATTGGCAAATACTACCTCTGAGTGGCCCTGCCCCCATCTATTCTCTGCCTCCCATTGAGGCCCAGATGATGAGCTGGGTCTTCTTTTGTTGCCTTGCACAGGAGAACAGAGCTAGAAAGCAGGTTAGTGGAATGGGGAGGGAATGGGATTTTACAGTAACCTTCCCCCAGGAGTGGGGAGGGAATGGGGATTTTGCAGTATCCTTCCCCTGCCATATCCACCAAGCCAGGCCTACCAAGCCACATCATGCCCACCAAGCCATGTCCACAGAAAATGGCAGGAAGTTGCTGTGATTGCTCTCTCTATGCAATACAGTTGTGTGAAATTGGATTTACAACTGCTTTGCTTAGCAACAGAAATTTCAGTCCCAATCACCGTAATCAAAACAGACAAACAGACAGGATGGAATCTGGAAAGCAAAGGTCTTATAATTCTATCTGTGCCCCTCTTTCTTTCTCCCCCTCTGACTCTCCCTCCCTTTCCACACTTTCTCCCCCTTTCTGCTTCTTTCTCTCTCCTGTCTCTCTCTCTCCTGTCTCTCTCTCTCCCCTTTCATTCTCTCTCCCTCTCTGTCTCTCTCCCTCCCTCTCTCTGTCACTCTCTCTCACACACAGGCGCGCGCACACACAAACCTTCTATTCATAACTGTAGTGTTCAGTGAAGTTGAAGCAGCAGTGATATCTGTGGTAAGCAACTAAAAATCAGCCAAAATATTTAAAAATACAGTGGCTACTGAGAACAAGAAACCAGTTTTCAACCACAGTTATGTGGGTCCAACTGAAACAGAGATTTTCCTTTTCTCAAGGATGAGTTAAGAGCAACAATCCCAGGTGACTTGGCAGCTGGGATATATCAGTTAATCCAGTAGTCAAAATTGAAAAGCAAGCCAAGAGCAAGTCAGGAGTCAGACCAATTAAGGAAGAACTAAGGATGCAGCAACATAGAATGTATACAATATGGTTTAATTGATTTTTCTGAATGTACTGTACATGCATATATTTATCATCATTACCACCCTAAGTTGTTGTCAAGATGGGTGGATATATACTTTGAATAAATAAATAAATAAATAAATAAATAAATAAATAAATAAATAAATAAATAAATAAATAAATGAATGAATGAATGAATGAATGAATGAATGATACAAATAAAAAATAAGTTGCTGTGTAAGCAGTAGCTGGGATGAGAAATTATTATACTTTCTTATCTGATGGACATTTTAGCATAGAAATGCCAAAAATTCTTAAGCTTTCTAAGCTATTTCTTCATTTACAGCAGGGCTGTCAAACTCACGGCTAGTGGGCCAGATGCATCATGCACTGGCCATGCCTCCACCCTTTTTAGTAAAAGGGAAAAAGTTTCAATATATCACGTGACACCGCTGTGACGTTGTGAGTTTGGCACCCCGATTTAAAGTATTCATGAGTAAAAACATGATTGGCATTAAATAGCAAGGCACTAATCAAATGTTCCTCCTTTATTAAACAGCTTTATGTCCATCTTTTGAATTCTGGGAAGTAACCATGTTTTGTTCCTGCTTAATTCATCACAGAATCAAAATGTGTGGTTTATTCCAATTCTTCCATTTGGTGAGAAGGATATCCATGTAATCAACCAGCCTTGATCAACCAATGGTAAATTTGCAGATGAAGTGCTTAACTTGGAGGTGGAGAAAAGAATAATATAGATACATACTTTTAGCTGCAGATAGTCCTCACTTTATGACCCTACATTGGAACTAGCAATTCCATTGCTAAGTGAAGTGTCATTAAAGAAAATATCTGAGTATCCCAATAGCAACAGCAGTTCTTTCAATCTTTGTTGCAGTTGTTAAGCAAACTACCCATGATCATTAAGTGAGAAATCACATTACCACATCACCATGGGCATGTAAACTCCTGCCACCTTCCCTATTAGCTTTGCATGTTGGAAGCTGACTGGGAAAGTGACAAATGGTGACCACATGGCAATCAAATGCCATCATAAATGTGGAACAGTTGTCAAGTGCCTGAATTGTGATTATACATGATTGCAAGGATAGTGTTGGGTGCATGGGTGCACAGACTAGTTGTAAGTCACTTTCCTCAATGTTGCCATAAGGTCAAGCCGTTGTTAAACAAGGACAATCTGTATTCATCAGCCAATTACCTACTCAAGGTCTCTCTTTGTCTTGCTGCCTCATAAAAGAAAACAGATTTCATTAACTAGACAGTACCGCAAGCAAAGTTAATGCAGTTATTCGGGCAAAATAGAATATCTGTACAATGATCAAAGCTGACCTATATTATAGATCCCTAATAAGAAAACTCTAACAAAGACCTTTACTATGCACTTCCGGTGTTTCTCCGAAGCACGCATGAACAATTCGTCGATTGGCCACAAGATGGCACTCTTAGTAAAGACTTCAACGTCCACCTTTGGTGGTGCTGAAAAGAAAAAAAATTGTGGTCCTTGAAAAAGGAGCATGACTCCCGTTTTTCCAACGTGTCACCCCGTTCGGATGGCACTGAAATTCTTTCCCTGTCCCAGGCGAACTCTTTCTTTGTAGAGAAAAGCTGCGGCGGCGGCGGCCGCGGCGGCCGCTAGCTCGCTCGCTCCAGGAAAGCAAAGTACCAACTCAGCAGAACCCGAGTTGGGGTTGCCTTGAATGCTTTTCCAGCCCAGAGCGCCGTCGCCACAGGCTCCTGCCTTGACCACTTCAGCCAGAAGCCCCCGCCCCCACCGCCGCCCAGGATCCTCGAGCCCTAAACAATGGGTGGATTGTGCAAGATCAACCCAGCACTGGCTTTCTTGCTGAGAGCTCCCTAGACTCTTGGCTCCGGATGTGCCAAATATAAACCGTGCAGTAAAGCAAACGAGAAAGTCCAGAAACCGAGTTGGGAGGGGAAGGGGGAACAGGAGAAGATCGGCCGAGCAGGGTGAATTCCATACATCTAACCTAGGCAGAGAATTGTTGATGTGATTTTTGAAAGCATTCGTGGCTCGCCCCTAACCCACCCCAAAGAGTTTTATAAGAAAAAGTAGGACAGTGTTCTGAACCTTGCACACCAAATTCTTTCCTTCCGGGGCGCCTTTAGGGCCAAATTTCCCTTAAATGACTTCGACCATTTAAGCCGAGATAGGTACCAATCGGAAGGTACGAATCTGCGTCCAACTCTCTCGCCTAAATTAAGGGGTCTCCAGGCTCGAAGCACGTGCCACGGTAATTCTGTCTCCGCTGCTCGACTTCCCACTGAAATCTCTGTTAAAAGAAGCGGGTCGAGGGTTCAGCCTGAATCCAACCTTGTCCCATCAGGTAGCTTCGCGCCTGCCGAGCAAAAAAGCCTTTTCTGAAAGCAAGGTACGTTTGAACCCCTGAACTCTGGCCTCCCCAGTGCAGCTGCATCCAAGTGACTGAGATTAGTCGCAGCTGGCCATTGGAAGAGCAAGGAAAATGCTCTGGGTCCCTTAGAAAAAAGGGCTGGATCGAAGCTGCAGAGACCAGAAGTTCAAGCGCACCTACCAGAAATGTGTTAAAAACACCTTATTCCAATGTGGCGCCCCTCAGATGGGTTGGAAGGAGAAATAGCCAGGTGCCCATTCAGCAAGCGCCCTCCCATCTGTACAGCACCATGTTGGGGAAAGTTGAATGTGAAGATCGGTGCAGGCCAAGAGAGCGATCCTTCGCATTTGTGCTCTGGATTTCAGTGGCCTGGCTGGCTTCTGTCCCATCTTCCTTTCTTGTGGTCAACGCAAATTCCCTTCACCAAAATGTATGGCTTTCACGGTTTCTCGCGTCTCTCGCTTGCCCCATTCCTACCATTAAAAACCTTTCGCCCCGACTAAAGGGGTACGAAGTGGGTATTTCATTAAATTTCGCTCTAGAAAAGTGGACTGACCGTCGATTGGCGGGTGGGTGCCTACTCTTTTGGTAAAATGATTTGCCATTTATTTAGATCAAGTAATTCCTGTAATTAAACGATTAGGGATTTGCTTAATGTGATTTTATAAGGGCTGCGCCTCTTTTCAAAGCAAACAAGGCGCTCGAGTCTTTTGCACATGAAGCAGACTCACGAGAGCGCAGTTAACCGGGTCTTCGCAGAGCAAACAGTCCTAAATCTGGAGAATAAACAGTTCGCCAAAGAATCTGTCGCTCCAGGCCATTGAAAACAGTGCCGGATTTGTTTGCCTGACTTTGAGGTTTTGTTTTTTTAAAAAACACATTAATTTCTACCACCTTCATTTTCCTCTCCTTCCAAGAGATTCGTTGGTCACTATACAAGGTATCTGGAGGGATTTCAGAATTACTGTCTAAACCTGGTATCCTTCCCACCACGGATGATGGAGAACAGGAGAGGTCATGATGGGTCCATGGAGAAGGGATAGTCCTAAAGATATGGCTGAATGTCCCTCCAGTTTTAGCCAAGAAAGTCAGTGGTGAATGTTGAGAATTGTATTCAGTGGGGAGAAGTTACAATCCCAGCCCCAGTTTCTTTGGTGCAGCAGTTACAGCTCCAAAACAAGGATTTTGGTTGGGCAATCATAGGAAGTAGGACGTTTCAGATAAGGTGGGTTTGGGGGTTTTTGTTTTTTTTTTGTACTTCTTTAGAGGTTGTTCCTTCAACTGCAAAGAGCCCCTGCTAATTGTGCACTACAGAAGCAGGCCACTTTGCTTTGGGGGGCAGGAATCCAACAATTGAAGGCCAACACATTTGGGAGTATAAGATTGGGGAAGACTGCTTGGCTGTGAAGTTGTAGGAACTGTAGTCCAATGTACATGGAGAATGGTGAAAGAGGATAACTGCAGCCGCAACTTTAAGAGAATAGCAAGGGAGCAGTTGAGGAGAAGATTGGGAGGAAAAAGTTTTAAGACTGACATCCAGTTATTGATGGTTCTCAACTGCTGGTAAGAAGATACCTTGTAGATGAGGGTTTCTGCCTTGTTTGCAGCAAAGCAGCTAATCTGGGAAAGTATTCTGTTGCTGAATCCTGTGGAGTAAATATTTATTGCCATGCTGGGTGAAGATTGGCAAGGAAAAGAAGGAAAAGGAGATAGAGAATCTCCCTGAGTATAGAAGCATATGTTCTTCACTTACACACCTGAAAAAAATGACTGTTACATGGAGGAGATGAAAGTTTTCCCAGTCAATGTAATTCTCTATTAGAGGCCCTCATGGCCACCCCAAGTTGAAGTAGGAAGGTGGTCTCAGTAAGCCAAGGCTGATGATTCCAGAGGTGGGTTTGTCTTTAGACCAGTTTTACTGATGCCTTTCCCTGGTGACATTTTCTGAAAGAAATTAGTGCCATTGTATTTTTACAAGCTGATTTGATAAAAGTTTCATGAGATCTACAATTAAATAAAAGCATTTAATGCCAACTAGATCTTTACTCATATTGACTCCAAAATTAGACAGAAATACATTACACTACAGCACTGAGAATATGATCAGTGAAATGAAACTTTGATTCATTTAATAGAAATGTCCATGGTTTATTTAATACTTTTGGAATAAATTATTGAAATTGTCCCAAAGACTCGGTGGAATCCCTTGTTATAATATTGCCTCATAGCTTTGCTGTCAACCTCACGATTAGACCCGTTTTGTGGATAGGAAAACTGACTAGTAGAGTCAGAGGATTGTCCAATATAGGAAAGAAAGGAAAGATTGTCCAATGTAGAAAATAAAATCTTATTTCGGTTGTGATTCCTTTCTATCTTCAGCCCGCCTATCCTTTTTTATGCATATTTGTGTCTTTATTTTTTTTATTTTATCTCTTTGTCTCTTCACCTCTTTTAAGACCCACTAAGTTCACATTTGCCAAGAACACCCAAGGGAAGGGTAAAAGCTTCCACGCATTGCTGAGGACTGACGCGCGCCTGGCCCATCCTCTTTACTTGAACCTGGGGCAGCACGCTGATATGGAAAGATAGGGGCCAAGCGTTCACACGTGGGGAGCGGGAGAGAAAAGCTTTATTCCCCAAGGCGCTATTTTCCTCCTTGTCTGTAAATTGCAGAAACTTGACGGTTCCATGCTTTTAAACGCCATTTCTGCCCCTCCCGGCCAATGGGCTACAAGGCTCAGAACCCCGAGATAATGGTGACGTCCGAATGCCCTCCTCCTTTTTTTAAGGGAGCGTGAATGGAACTTTCAAAGGAAGCCAGCCAGCGGAGCGCTTTGTTGTGCTAAACTAGTTGGGCGAGTTAGGGTGTCGCTGCTCCTGATTGCTCTGGCCAATGGAACCCGATCCACCCCGCTGTGCGTAAGAGCGCAATTAAGGATTTAACCAAGCCTCTACGCTCCCTGCGAGCAGTCTGCCAGAGCTATAACCAGCTCCAGAGTGCTCCCAGCCGTCGCCACCGCCGCCTCCCTCTCTCCCTCCCTCCCTCCCTCGCTCCCCCTGCCATGGCTGCCTAGAAGACACAGCCGCACGCACGCCGCTTGCCTGCTTGCCTCCCAGCCAGCTATGACAGGGGTCTTTGACAGAAGAGTGCCCACCATCCGATCCAGCGATTTCCAGTCCCCCTTTCCTAGCAGCGCAACTGCCGCCACCATGCACCATCCGCCCCAAGAGTCGCCCACTTTACCCGAGTCTTCGGCAACGGACCCCGACTTCTACAGCTCGCCGGGAAGCGCCCCGCATGGCTACGCTTCGCCTTCCTCTGCATCCTATGGCAAAGCGCTCCATCCTTATCAGTACCCTTACCAGGGCATGAGTGGAACCGCCGCCAACTACCCCGCCAAAGCTTACACCGACTACAGCTATGCCAGTCCCTACCACCAATACGGCGGGGCTTACACTAGGGCGCCGAGTACGGCCAGCCAGCCAGGTGAGAGGCGCCGCCGCCGGCAGCGGATGGGGTGAGCGGGAGAGCAGTACTTGGACAGGCCGAGGGGCGCACTGCAGGTAGGGGATACGCCGCTCCTCTCAGGCCGCCTGGGGACGGCGTGGAGCTGGAGCTCGGTGAAGAACCGCCTCCCCAGTCATGCCCGATGCCCACTCCCGCTGAAAGATCCAGGTTTCGGAAGGTGAACTGAGATTGGGGGGAGGAAGAAGAGAAATAAGATTTTTTTTGGTCGCCCCCAAAGTCAGGGTTGAAAGACAGCGAATTTGGAAAATGGAAAGTGTGGAAATCAAAAGGTCCCCCCTCCTCCGAGGGCTACGCGTTAAAATAACAACAAAAAGAGTCCGGCTGTAAAAAGTTGGGCTATTCAGTGGACTATTTCAACCTCCTCCTCCACATTTTGTATACCCTTTTTTTTAATACCACAAAGGGGTTTGAAAACCTGAGCCCTCCTATATTTTTTTCATGAAGACGTGCTGAGCTGGAGAGAGGAGCAAACGGGGAGACTCTTATTTGATCTTTTCCCCTTCTTCTTCCCCTTCCGGTGGGAGGAGGGGGAAGGGACCGAAGGTCTCCTAAATAGCGCTAATATGAACGCCCAAATTCGGATGCTGGTTTGCTCCCACACACGGAGAAGCGCGGTTGGAACGACTTCCTTGCGGTTCCTCGGGAAGCAGACTCCTGGAAAATGAAGCGCTTCTCTGGAGGCAGCTCGGAATTCTTCCTCTCCGCCATCACCCGCCCCACCCCACCCCATCCCGGCCCTATTTTGTGAATCAAAGGCGCGGAAACTTTTGCGGCTGCCTGCAAGTCTCCGCACCACTTTCTTTGTACTTACCCAGAATCTATACATAGCTATGAGTCTCTCTCTCTCTCTCTCTCTCTCTCTGTGTGTGTTTTACATAGAGGGGGAGAAACATGCACGTACATTTCTCCCTTCTCTGCCCACCACTCTGATATTTCTTTGTATTTCTTCGGCTGGCCGACGCTCTCCCCAAACTAGAAGGAAACTGCCAGTGGCGCACTGAGTCTTCGTAAAAGGAACCAGACGCAACCTCGCCTCTCCTCTCCTTCTACCCCACCCCCGGCCGATCGGCGGCGAGATTATTCTGTATAATTGACTCTCTGTCTGGGCCGGATTTGGCTACTTTCGGCTCAGATGGAGGGAAACGCTCTCTTCCTTTCTTTTCCTTTTTTTCTCCTTGTGGTGGGGGGCTTTGAACTCTGCATATCTCAGAAAGTCTCTGATCAGGGTTGAATGCGTGAAGCAGCCAGTCAAGCGGGGAGAGGGAGAAAAAGAGCGAGGTGGGGAGAAAGCAGGATCAGGGCTGAGAATACTGCAAAGTTTTGTGCAATCAAAGGGGTGCTTTAAGAGGACATTTTTAAAATCCACGTTTTCTCCCGGGCGCACCTCTGCCACTCAGTTCCTGTCGCCTTCTTTCGCTAATACGCTTAGCCAGATAAATAACATCCCGGGGAGAAAATATCTTTCGGCATAGGAGATGACGCCTGTCCTCCAACTAATTTAAAATTGGCAAGGGTTTTGGGCCTGCCAGTCAGTTTCCGCACCTTCTTAATCTTCCAGGGTCTCTGCAGACCAAACGCGTTGCGTTTGTTTACAAATTTGAGCCAAGTCCGGGCCAGCAGGATAATTGCGGGCCCATCTGCCAGATTCGGGGCAAGGGCAGGGGAAGTGGGCGTGGTGCCTAGTTTTCATAATCATCTCTTCCTCCTCTTCCTGAATCTGTTTTTCTTCTTCCCTTCCCTATACCTCTGTAGAAAAAGAGGTGGCTGAACCCGAGGTGCGGATGGTGAACGGAAAACCAAAGAAAGTGCGAAAGCCAAGGACTATTTACTCGAGTTTTCAACTGGCGGCTTTACAACGCAGGTTCCAGAAAACCCAGTATTTGGCTCTTCCCGAGAGAGCCGAGCTGGCCGCCTCTTTAGGCCTGACGCAAACTCAGGTAAGGATCCGCGGTCGGGGCTGGAGGCTCCCAATCTTCTCTCGCGGTGGGCGAAGCCCCTCCAGGAATTCCAACTGGGCTGATCTCTAAGGGACCATTTCACGCGCGATGGCGCTGAGCAATCCGGACTTTCTCCTCGAGGAGCTTGTGGGATGCTTCTGCAGGCCGGAAGGCACGGGGCGAGGGCAGGGAAGGGAGTGCATGTGTTGCGGGCGTGGGTTGAATGTTTATTCGTTTAATCTTCCGCCCGAGCATTTCTCCCAGCGAAATTTCTGGTGCATCCAATTTCCCCGCCAAATAGGCGTCTGGTTCCACCGTCAGCTGCACCAGCCAGGTCAAGCAACCGGGGAAGAAGATCTTAAGGCAAATTCAGACAGCTGCGCCTCAGTGAGTGGAAATTAACCGAGCTTAACTTCGGCGCAGTTCCAACTCGGTTCCCAGGCGCTTTGTTTACAGCCCGGGTTTCCCGGCATTCGAGCGGTGAGCTTTGCTACAGCCCCGAACTTCTCGGCCTTCCCGGGATCAAAAGGGAGGATGGGGAAAGGGGGGGAGGATCTTCCACTGATCAGCTCGGGAGGGGGGAGTCCGCTTGTCAGAGAGATACGGAGCACCGTGGTGGGGATTGCTGTGGAGGCTTGGATCCCACAGAAAGGGTTTTACGTGCACCGGGTTTTAGTTCCGGTTTGTTAGGAGTTCAATCGGCGTCATCTTTTCGTTTATTTGTTTTGTTCCCTTTCCTGTTTTCCTCTCCTCACCCTCCACGTTTTCAAAACTACTTGGGACAACTGCTCTGCGGTTTAAATATCTGCCCCATGTCCAAAGACTGGGTGAAAGCACTGACACTCGATATTGTATCCCATTTTTAATATTATAAATGCCATTCCTTTAAGGATTATTATTATTTGCATTTCGAATTTTCTGTGCATGTATTTGGAACAAAAAATGTATTTCCCCCCTTCTTGTCTCCGATGCTCTGGCCCCGTCTGGAGACTGTTTTGCCCGGTTCGAGCAATACGGAGAGATTTAAGTCTTAGAACCGACGGAAGGCCAAGAGGGTTTCTGCCGAAGCCGTGCGAGGATCCTTCAAAGCTGCCACTTTGAGATCGCTCAGGACACTCTTCACGTTCTCACAGCATCTTTGTTGGCTTAGGTGCAAATCCGTGTGGGATTGTTACCCGTCTAGCGACCTCCCCCCATCCCTCGTATCTAACCATTTCCACTTTCTCTGAAGTAAACGCGTTGCTCAGGGGCCGGACGTGGAAGCTGAGGTTGTAAACCGACCGATTCAAGAGGGCATCTGAGCTGCGTTCTGCCGGTTAAGTCCAGGCTGAGAAATGATTTCCAGAGGGAGGGTCCGGTCAGCCTTTTCCTTTGTAAAGTTTGTCCATTGGGATCCAACCCTGCCGTCCTTCTCTGACTTTTGTCCTCTCTTTTTCCTCCTCAAGGTGAAAATCTGGTTCCAGAACAAAAGGTCCAAGATCAAGAAGATTATGAAAAATGGAGAGATGCCTCCGGAACACAGTCCCAGCGCCAGTGACCCGATGGCTTGTAACTCTCCGCAGTCCCCTGCCGTGTGGGAGTCGCAGGGCACGGCCAGATCTCTCAGCCACCATGCCCACGCTCATGGGGCAACTACCAACCCCTCGCCTGCATCCACTTACCTGGAAAACTCCTCTTCCTGGTATTCCAGCGCAAACGCTCTGAATGGCCACCTGCAGTCCCACGGTTCCCTCCAGCATTCCTTAGTGTTGGCTTCCGGGACAATCTATTAGAACCAGCGATCCTTTTTAAAAAACAAAACAAAACCCACCATTCCTTCCTCTCTTGTTTTGGACTCCATTGCTTTTGTTCATGAAGGGAAATAATAATAATTAATAAAAAGGGGGATTTCTCTTTAAGGAAACTAACAGGATGAAATGTGTAAAGCTTGTGCGTGTAATTTATTGCATTTTAAAGGAAACTCCCCCCCCCCTGCTCGTCCCCCATTGCTTTTGTTACATTTTCTCTTATTTTTGAAGACGGGTTTTGAATTTGCGTTTTGTTCTCAGCAGCCTGGACACTTTCAAAGGTGCCTTGAAATCTTATGACCTCAACTTTTTTCAAGAGACTTTTTTTCAATGTCATTTTAATCATGTACATACTTGTAGATAGAGGAATTAAACTGTATATTCTGAATAAATAAAGTTATTTCCACTGTGACAACAAAAATATAGAGAGAGAGAGAGAGAGAGAGATATGAAATGGCAGGTTGCTATTCNCAGGTTGCTATTCCCCCCCCCCCCACCCACTAATCGAAATGAAGTAGAAGATACTTAATGACTGTTAGCTCCTTCCAACCAGCCTCCTTTGCTATTCTTCCTTTGTTTGGACTACCGTCCTACGACCGGTTATTTAGAAGCAGCCCTTACATCTTCTAAGCTTAATTTCAGGACAGTTTTCTATCTCCTCTAGGTTCCTCATGGGTTGAGTCCCGATTCTCCCCGCCGTAGGGCGGTTCTGACAAACTCCCGCGATCTTTACCGAAGTCTTCAAATCTGCCAGTAAATCTTGTAGGTTTGGAGATGGGAAACTAAAGCAATGACGGTAGCCTGTTCCGCTGAATGAGAGAGCAAGAAAAACGACCTGAAAAGGGGGAGAATCCGGGTCTGAGTAAGAACAAAACAAAACAAATGTTCTCCTGGATTTCTGCTTTCTTGTGTTCTGTTGAATTTTCGAGGGAAAGCCAGATATAACAGCTGGTCAGTGTAAGGTGGTATGTTTCCTTCCAGAGGAGCTCAGAAACTGGGCAGTAGCAGGTCGAGAAGATGGCACGGAGCCTCTGCCCCTCAGGGCTGGAAACAAAGGCGATCTGCGAACAGGACGCACGGATTTGGACGCACGCGCCTTTGTCGCGCCTCTCCCTTTGCATCCTCTTCTCCGCGCCACCAGTTTCGAAACTGAATCGTAATCGGAACCTGGGCAGAGTGGCTGTGGAAGGAGCTGGTTTGTTTCGGGACTCTTGCACACGCAGGCCAAACTAAGTTGGACAAGTGAATAGTGCCGGGGGTTGAAGTAGCGGGTTTTGTTTTGTTTTTGTGCATCAACACACACACACACACACACACACACACTTTCCTCTTCCTTATGTAGACAATAAGGCGGATAATAAGACATTCCTTCGAAATCTTCTGCACCCATGTGACAAAGAGTATGCTTTTAGTAGTAGCTTGGGTTTGGGAGTTGTTTTCATCTTGGAAAGAAAGTTGAAACATAAAGAAAACTCATTAAAAATTACATCCTGTCATCTGAGTTCAGCAAAATATATTTCAGAACTTGGACACAAAACCTCAGAAATGGCTCCTTTTGTGGCTGGAGCAAATTTATCTGCCTTTAGACTACCTACCTATCTTCTTTCCTCCATTCCTGCCTCCCTCCCTCCTTTCTTCTTTCAATTTTGGCTCCTCTCAAGATTACTGGCATTCAGGTCGTTTGTAATATAGGGCAATAAAATGTTGGGCAATAAAGCTTTTCTTTCCCTAGTTTATATAAAACTAAAATGATACTGCTTTCCTGATACGCCTTGCCTGGGAATGTGATGCAAACCCAAACATAGAATACCCTGCTGTTTTAATCTGATCCCTTTCTACAAAATGTTCACGTGGCTCTCCCTGCAGTCACCTTAGGAGCATTCTGCTCCTGGCATTAGTACAGCTCACCTCACCTATTCTTTGCCCTTTAAGACGGCATTGCACTATTAACTCTGCAGCGAGCAATGCTGAGAGACAGAAATTAAATGTTAGGAATCCTGGGAATGGTGCTCTACTGACATATAAAAAGGGATTCAACCTACATTTTGCAGCATTCGATTGGTTAAGAATTCGGGCTTGTGCATACTCATAAAACAGCTCAATTTTGACTATAGCAATAATTTGACCTTGCTCACTTGCCATGAAGGCGACCTTTCGAAAAGCGTACCTCTTCCTTGAGATAGAAAACCATACTAGATTCTCTTCCAGCTGCCTTCGCTCAATAGCTCTTTTTCGTTGATTATAAAGTCTTAGGTGGCAGGGATCTGTATAAGCATGAGCATAGAGGTGTATTCTTTTGATAGCCAGGGGCTCCACCCCGAAACCACCCCCCTGTTCATTTGAGCCAGTATGAATGAGACTTCCTCCCTAAATTTTTGTCCGGCGTTGCTTTAATGTCCGAGAACAAGGAGCAGTTTCTGCAGAGGGACGCCTTGTTCTTTACCGTCAGTAGGTCCCCTTTTCCCCGAGGATTTTATTTTCTCCTCGTCCCCTCTCGTCCCCTTGGGAAAAGGCGCTAGCCCTTAGTATCTTTCTTCTTTCTTTCGGGTAGATAGCGAGGATCTATCTGCCAAGCTTTCTTCCCAATACTAGCTTGGGCGCATGGACAACTATGGCTAGAGAAAAGCGCACCTCCAGCGAGCTGCGATTTTGGAAGGGGACGGGCAGAGGGCTAGGAATGACTGCACAAAAGCTCCTTCCTAACAAAGATACATATATAATCAACGGCGCTTTTAAACTCTATACTTAACAGGCCGTTTCCCTTCCCCCACCCCCCTTTTCTCCTCTTCCAAGCGACGCTGGGACAGCCGCAGGGGGCGGGCGGGCGGAGAACCGGGAGAAGAGCATTCCTGTGGGTGCCGAATGGCTCCAGGGCAGCGCCACAAGGGCTGCCGAAAGAAGCCCAAACCGGAGAGAGCGAGAGCCCGCAACCTCCGGCGGCCTTGATCTCCACCCAGGAAATCCCTCCTCCCTATCTCCCCCCCCTCCCGGACACCCACAGGCGCATCCACCCAGCGGCTCATCGCGCGTTCCCGGGACGAGGCACGCAAGGTCACGCGCTCTCCCGACGCTGCACGTCTGCAGCCAGGAAAGTTCTCGGTTGGATCCGCTCCTCTCGCCGCCCGGTGATGCCGGGGCTATAGCTCTGTGCTTTTTTGGCCGGTGCAGGGATAAAACGGGCTGCTCTTTCTCCGCGCTCTGCTCGCCCTTAGAGGGGGACGCTCTCTGGCTTCCTTGGCGTAGCTGACTCGAACGGCTCGGAGTTTCTAGGCCTCGCCGTTTGCCTTCTATCCCTCGCGCCAGGGAGCTCCCTGCAGCTTTCCTTTTCCGCTGAAATCCCACTTCGAATGTCTTTCAATTATGGGAAAGAGGGGGCAGCGTTTCACCCCACCCTATACGCACTAGGAAAACACAGGATTTTACCACGACGGTGGCTTTTTTAGGCAGATACGTTCCCCTACCTGCTTAGAAAAGCTACCGTAAGGAGGTTTCCACCAGACTGAGGCCTTCTGCAAAGTTAGGTTGAATCAGCAACCTACTGATAGGAATGCTGAACGACAAAGCCCATTGTTCCCAACCACCGTGACCAAATAGGCTGCGAGTTCGAGGTTCTATCCAGTTGGAGGCCTCCCGTTTTGGATTTATTTATTTAAAACAACCATAAAATAATCTTAACCCCTCCCCCCATTTTTCTTCCTGGGCGGGTAAAGCGAGAGGAGGCAGGGCAACTTTCGAAAAGTGGCTAAGGTTTTATCAGTTTGGAAAAGGCCTGGCGAGCCGGTAGCAAAGATGCAAACCTTCCTCCAGGAAAATAACCCAGCCTTAATTCGGTTATGTACTTCATGGGTCAGCCCCGAGGACAAAGGCTACGGGTGTGCGCCCGCTGAGAAGCTGATTCGCGCAGTAGCAGACGCAGGAGTGATCTTCCTTCTCATCTTCCTCCTCCTCTCCCCTGCTCCTCCTCACAGACTGGCCGAGTTTAATATTAATATAACCCTCTGCCAGAATTATCCTCCTGAAATCTGATCCTCGCCCCTGACCGATATTTTTTTAGCAAATAAACGCCAGTCGCGACGACTTTCAATCAAAGCAAAACACACCTTCACTTTCTCTAGGCCTGAGGGAGATCCGTTTGGCAGAAGTCAATTTTCGTGCTCTCCAAGACGCTCCGCGGCGTCCTTTTAGCTGGTGGGGGTGGGGCTCTCCATTGCGTTAAACCTGACCCAAAGGCAATAGAAGGTGGGAAGTAGCAGAAGCGGCAGTGGAAGGATCCGAAGTCACCACCAGGTTCCGTCTCCCCTTTCCAACGTGCTTTGCCAGCATTCCATTCAGGGCCACCGCGTCCTTTCTGAGCCCCCTCTTCCCCCGCCACGCAGTTCAGGGATCCCGCCTGTTCACCGGCTTTGCTGTCAGAAACCTTGGAAGGTCTCCTTGGCATGCTTCCTGAAATCTCTTCTTCTTCTTTTTTTT
The DNA here is from genome assembly GCA_004320025.1 of Laticauda laticaudata. NCBI lineage: Eukaryota > Metazoa > Chordata > Lepidosauria > Squamata > Elapidae > Laticauda > Laticauda laticaudata. The sequence continues at coordinate 19,286 of BHFT01033005.1, forward strand.
GTAAGCTAGAAGGGTAGTTCCAAGGCGTGCGAGAATCCTTCAGGGAAAAAGGAAGCTCAAGAACCTCAATAGGAGCCGAATTTTGGAGCCCATCAGCATCAAAAAGATCAGAGGAGTTTGGATAAATGCCACCCCCAGTACTTCTGGTTCAATGGCAGTCGCCAAAGTCCCATAAGAAGTTGGGAAGGGAGGGGGGGGGAGAACGGTTGTGCTGGTTGCGACAAAACATCGAATTATTTGATCCCAATGCCGATTCCAAGAACACCAGGCCTTGGCTCGGCACGTACACCATGAGACGATTCATACCTGCACCTAATTTAGGCAGGAATAAAGCTGACACGGTTACCTACAAGTTGTAAGTTCTCTAGTTCTCATTCTCTTTGGCTCTCCTTAAGAGTGACCCTCGACGTTTTAGATGCTACTCCTAAGGACCTGGTCCAGTAATGTCGCCTTCCTAGCAACCTGCTTAGGAAAAAGAAAGCCAGTGTTCTTTCATTCGTGTTCTTTCTTAAATACCTACATTAAGCCCTTGATTTCACGGGAGCCTTTTGCAAATCTAACCGGCTCAGGTTCCCGGTGCCGCATGTGAAAATGTGTAAGCATGTAAAACGTGATGGTTAGATCAAGTACCTTCTTTTGATGGTTCGAAATAGTCTTTGCATTCCTCGTTTACTCAGTGCCCCAGACAATAGAAAAGAACTCTAATCTCCAGCAAGCTGCTTTGTTTAATTAATTGCAATTAAGACCTGGCCCGGATAATTGCCCATTGGGCTCCTGAGGATTCGTCCAATGAGATAATTTGCAAGAGGAAAACGGGTCTTTGGAACGTAGAGATTGAATCTCAATGACATTTTTTCTAAGGATAATACACCGCCCAAGCAAACAATATTTACCACTGTTCCAATGCATGTATTTGCCTTAAATAAAGCTGAATCCCTGGATTATCACGACCTAATTCTAAACTGTACTAGAGGGTCAGGCTGCGATCAGCTTAGGTATGGAAATAAAGCCCCTTCTTGAAATTACAGTGTACCTATGGCAGCCCACTGTAATCAAATTTGCCTTTAGAAAGTTTCCGCTGGCGCCAAGAAGCGCGAGGAAGGAGTCCTTTCGCTCCCCTTCCTTCCTTGAGCGTTTCCTGAGATATCTACCTGTCCGCTTGGGAGGCTGCGTGCTGAATGGACCCTGAGCTAACCCAAAGGTGTTTTTATGCGGTGGGGCTGACAGAGTAAGGGCTTTGTTTTGGGGTAAAAGACAAGGGTCCTATCGGGGGAATGAATCGGGGGAGGAGAGGCACCTAGAGCAGGATCGTGCTGGCCAGGCTTGCTGCTCTGAACGTTGGGATCCAGGAAAGCGGCACGTGGAATCCATAGTCTTGAGTTCAGGTTTAGCTCAGCGGAAGCAAGGTGCTTTCGATTCAGGCCCGGCGAGGAAGAGGATCCCAAACCTGCAGAAACGTTCTCCAGCGGAAGATTCCAGGCTCTCGACGCGGGCTCGCCTCCGAAAAGCCACTGCTGCCTGCCTGGTGATCCACAACAAAGCTCCAATCGCCCGCCCGCCCAGCCTCGGACCCCTGATTTGCTCGGTTTTTAACTCTCGCTCTTCTTCTTCTGCTCTGTATCAGCCCATATTCCCCCCTTCCCGCAGCCCTCCACGTTTTGATTTAATCGCTCCCGTTAGCATTTCACTTTTGTATTTTCCCCCTCTTCCTCTATCATTACACATTGAGTGCCCCGTGAAATTACAATTGTACATTTTCTGCTCAGCAACCCATTGGTAGCAGAGGGGGGGAGAGAGGAGAGGGGGAAGAGGTCTAAATAATGGCCGAATTAGCCCTACTGGACAGTTTCAGATGTAACACTCTGTAATAATTATATTGCAGGCTGGATTAGGATGCTATTATCATAATCTGGACGTTTACAATTATCCGTAATTTGCAAAGATGCGCCAGGTCTTGATTACAGCGGTTTTTTTTTATCAAGCTAACCATCACTAAACAGTGACAGTAATAACAGCTAATTTTGCTGGCAATATAAGAGGTGCTGGGGTGTGCAAACAATTTCACACCTGGATCTGCTCAGTCAACCAAGAATCTAGAGAAAGAGCTTCTGCCCTGAAACACAGGGAAAAATATATATATATCCTCCACTGCTTCTTTTCACTCTAGATTTGCTTAGACTCTCGTCTCTGCCTAACAGGTTTGCACGGGGGTAAGTTGTTTGTCTCGATTGGGTGAGGTTTCTTGGGATTTTAAAACCTTCTTTCCGCTTCCGCATGATTCCTTCAGCTTTTTCCCATTATACAGAAATTATGGCTATTGGTCTTTTTTTTTTTAAAGAAAGAAAAGAAAAAGAGTAGTTATTTAGCAGCCTCATGGCTGCTCCTTTCTCCGAAGTAGACCTTACCGAGTCCAGTGAGAACAAGGAGCGTTTGTCTGTGGTTTGTTTGCCCGCCTGACTTCTTCCCTGATTGGGACTTTAGGAGATTAAGCTGGGTGTCTCTGGAAGGCAGCCTTCTGCCGGCCGCTCCACTGACTCGCCCATGCGAACTCCACGATTCACGTGGTGTTCAGAACCAGTGGCCGTGTTCCCATGACCCACTGAAGCCCGAACCAGCCCAACCCATTTGAGACCAAGGCCGTGAGAATCCAACCTGCGTGGTGAGTTGATGGTTCAGCGAGTCGTGCGAATGCAGGCGATTGGGTTAATTGAGGAAACCCCGGTTCATTCCTGCCAGCGCAGTCAATATGGGTTGGTGGGGGAAGGGAAGACGAGTATTGGGGAGAGGGAATAAGGCGCCTCAAAAAGGACAAGAGGAGGCCACTATGATTTCAGTAGCAAGGGAGAGTCGTCTGCTCAAGAGCTGCTACTTCTCTTAACAGTTCTATTAAGTCTTACATTGCTGGTTCGCATTGCCAGCTCCAATCCTGTGTTGCCCCACTGTAAAAGAATCCTCCGAGAGCCGGTGTGTATGTGTGTGTGTGGGGGGGGTATGTGCGCGTCGGTGCAAGCGCGCTGGTGTGTATGGAGCATGTTTACAGCTTTCTCATAGCTTCAAAGCTCTGCGAATGTATTTAAGGTAAATCCTACCGAGTCGTGCTTTTATTTTTTGTTTTTTTTAGGCATCCTTAATATCTGGCTGTAAATGACACTAGAATTTTTCTCTCAGCCAAATCTGCTGAGAGACGGGGTGCTGAAAGAAGGGCGAGCTGTCATTCCAGAGCCTCTTTTTTACTTCTTAAATTTTCAATTATCTCCTGCTTTCCCATCAACCCCGCCCTGCCCCATCCACTCAGGTGCTTTGAAGATGCTGAAATCTCGGTTCCTCTTCTTAAGCTTCATATCCTTTCTACCCCTCGTTAGAGACTTCTGAGTGGGGAGTCACTGCCACTTATTCCAGCAGCCTTTTGCCTGTATTATCCCGCTGTCCCAGAAACCTTTTCTCCCCTGTTAGGCGAAAGTTAAAGGCCTCTTCTTATAGAGGAGGTCACCAGGCCAGGTGGCAGAGAATCGGGTTGCTAAAACAAGTTCAACAGATTGCAGAAGTCTTTTTTTTTTTTTTAATATTATTATTTTGTGGTCGGAAAGTTCAGTGCATCTGGCTTGGACAAAATCAGTAGGCCTGGATCGCCTTCTCTTCCCAGCTCCCGCACCCCCGATTTCAGAGGAAATTTATGAAATGCTTTTAAGGAAACAATTGGTACACAAGAACTACCCGATTCTCCAGGGCAATTTTGCCTTCGGTTTTAATGGAAGACCCATCCACACCCCCTCCCGAAACACTGAACCTTCTTTGGGACGTTTCTGGATCCAGAATTCTGGATTTAAGAAAGAGGCCTTTCGATCCCGGATTCAACCGAGAGCGGTTTCACCGGATGAGGAGGAGGCTCGAGTGGGATATAAAGAAGCTGCGGATGGGCAGCAGGAAAACTTATGCTCTAGAGAAGTCTTATATGTTCTAGTCGCCTGGCACGGTTGCCCTACTCTGCCATTCCTTTAATGGGTCCCGTGCTGCCCCTCTGCCCCTCCCGGACTGGCAGTCTGGGAATCTGCTTAATGGGTAGAATCTGAACCCCACCTAATTTTTGCTATCAAAGGCCCAGTGCAGAGAACTTCCTACATTCGCTCTTGCTGACCTGAAAAAAGAGCCCTTTTATAAAAGAAGCAAATTCTATTGTTTCTCCCTCGCCCCTCCTCCCCCCACGCACACATAAATATTTCTAAAGACGTTTAGCCAGATGGGGAGCAAAAGGAGGGGAAAGATGCACATATTTTGCTTTTATTTCCACCCCAGTAGTGGTGATGGGGGGGGGGGGAATGAGNGGGGGGGGGGGGGAAATGAGAGGTTATAACCGGCTCCACTGATTTAAATGAACTAACCTGATATATTACTTAGAACAGCCTTCTATTTTGGAAGAAATAGACTGCTTTTGGCAGTGGAGTGTGGTGCGGTAGGGCTGGAGGGAGTGTGTGTTACTCGCGGCTGGATGGATCAATCAAAAACCAGTTGAGGTGAAATAAACCAACAATATTGCCGGTGAGAACCGGTGAAAAGCAGAGGTGCAAAGCATTGTAAGTCTTACAAGCAGGGAGTGATTTTCTAATTTCATTAGCATGAGATTTGTGTCTTGCATCATCTTGATCCCATGGTTGTATTTGTCTAGCACTGAGGCCTATCCATGGCAGAGGCAGCACTCTGCAAAACCCTCTTCCCTGGGCTGGTGGCTTTGCGGTCCCCATTTTCTCTGTGGCTCATTTGGTTTTCAACATTATTCTTCATCAGGAAAACTTGGGGGACGGGATAGCTGGCTTATCCACAGACGTGGATACCCTTGATTTAAATGCTCAATAGCATTTATCCCCTAATACAAATCAGAACCAGTCTGTGAACCCCACAACCAGCTGTACCTCAGAATTCTCTTCCATTCTTTCTAGCATTATAATTTTGGTTAATTTTCAATTTTAGGTCCTATGCCTCTGCAATTTGTGTATGAATAACAGAATAATTTCCCTCTTTTGTTTCGCCTTTCCTGTTCCTGAATCTAAATAAAGATGGCTTTTTAGTATTAAAAGTGGAAGAAAATTACAGGTAATTATCTTTGACGGTAAAAACGCTGTAATCAGCGGGCTACATGAAAAATTACTCTAATTATGGCTGCATTTAAGAGAATGGGGGGAAAAAACCTTCTTATGGATAAAAACCTTAAATTGTCCCCAATGTCTACTTCAAATTGGATGGCACTGCAGCTGGGGGCTTTGTTCACAATTGATCCTGGGGAGAGCTGAACCCAAAGTTTCACAGTAGGCACGGGGAGGGGGAGAAAAAAAGAAAAGAAAAACATTTCCCCCCCTCCAAATGTAACAATGCGAATGGTAGAAAATGACAAGACTTGATCGGTTTTAAGCCATTCTGAAGACTGACTGAGCATGGAAGTTACTCAACAAAAAACCGGCGCTGGTATATTGGTAAGTAGTCTTGGCTTTTGTGTCTAATTATAGTGACTGTCCTTTTGCACAACTGTATGTAGCTGTCATTATATTCAAGCACTCCGAGAATCTCCATTGACTTCTGATAAATGGCTCAGTGGTTTCAAGGTTCATAATTTGAAGGATGCCCAGGGCTCTAGCCATTAATTCTCTCAGTATGGGGCATCCTGCTTGTGTGACGAAAGGGGCTTTTCATGATGGATGGTTTCTCGCTTTGGCACCACCTCGCAAGGATATCATTCGCGGCAGCCCTTGCCTGGAGAAGTCGGGAGCGCTCTGCCAGACCCGAAGAATCGGAGGCAGCTTATATCTATCTGTCTTAGGAACGGCCCGCCACGGGGCCATCCCTCTGCTCACCAAGGCAGCCGACCATGGCGTGCGAGTTTGGGGCGGGGGCGGAAGGGTGGGGAACCGGGTAGAACTGCCGAAAGTCCCGAGACGGGTGGCCCCTCATGTCGACAAAGGCGCGCGACTCCAGGTGATTTACAGGGAGAGAATTCAGTTCAACCCAAGGCTCTCCTGGAGGATAATCTGGGTTGGGAGGGTGGCAACACTTTAAATCAACCCTCGGTGGATTCAGACAGGATTCTTACAGGGAACAATCTTTATCGGTTAGGGTGAGCAGATAGGAAAATCGGGCTGTTCCTAAAAAGGCACGATTTTATGACTGGTTTGTGCGTGGGTACGCTTGTGTGTATCTGCCTCCCCACTGAGCGGCACCTGCTGATTGGGAAACTTCCCTTAGACTGGTGCTGCTCTGCTCCTGGGGAGCTGTATAAAAAAAGCTTTCCTACTCTGGAGAACTCCACCTAAGCCGAGGATGTGGACTGGGAAGCAGCGGTCTTAGATAGGCTATCCCGGAGGAGTAAAGCTCCAGAAGGAGTCATAAAGAATCCACCTCTCCTTCGGAGACGGGAGAGGGGCGATGGGAAGGGACGTAATATTTGGCTCGCGGAATAACCGGGGGGGGGGGGGGG